>OX451740.1:1081238946-1081453214 GCA_948472305.1 Vicia faba | reverse complement strand
GGAAATTGATGATGTTCAGAGATTGTTACTCATGGTTTTGAAAATGGATGATAACCATTTGGCAATACAATTAAGTCATTGTGCGAGTGTCTGTAATTTTTATATTTCAGCTAAGTGTATCAGAGAGTTATTGATGGATTTAGGTCATTGGCTTGATGTGTCTATTCTGCAAATTTGGTGCACGTAAGTACATTTTATTGTTTTATTAAAGTCAATCTCTCTTAATATGTTATATCTCTCATCACTTTGATTCTAATGTTTATTTAAAATTATTCAGGTATATTCATCGTGTATGTCTTGAGAATTCCATTTCAAAATTATATGGATTTATGGACCCTGCTAGGTGTATTTATAATGATAATGGAGCGAAATCTCAAGAGGATGTTAAAAATTACGTACTAGAAAATTTACGTGATGAAAACAGAGTGTGCCACTTACTACCATTAATTCATGGGTAAGATTTTTTATGAAATTGTGTTTTATATTATTTAATTTTGATAACATTTATATTTTATGTGATTTTTCTGTTTCCACACACACGTATATGAGATATTGACAATTAATAGTCATGTGTCCAAGAGACAATTTAGTTGTCGTATTTTGTTCACTTCATCGGGAAATTGACCAGAACACAAAGAAAATTATTACAAAGTAAGTTTATCTTTCATGTGACTTTCATTGGCAACTAATAGTTATGTCATTTTTTATTGGCGAGTAAATTTAGTTATGTGATGTTTATCTTTTCGTATTAGTTCTTTTGGGATTCATCAAATGGAAAATGGAAATAGAAAAAGGCTACATGACTTCATCCCAATGTAAGTGTGATGTAAATTGTAATTCTATAGTTAAATTTATGATAAATATTTACTAATCATGTCATTCAATTGTAGACAAGGCAACAACATAACTCTAATGATTGTGGGATACTATGTGATGAAAAATATGTTTGATATTGTCTCTGCTAATATAACCGAGAATTGGATGCAGGTACTAAAAAATAACTTTACTTTGTTATTTACTTTTTTTTTCCGACTTAATATGAATTTTTAAAAATAACTCTATTGTTATATTTATGTATTATAGGTATTTGATGACCCAACAGAATTAACACAAGATGATTTGTATGATTTGTGACTCCGTTGGGCAAAATGTTTCTTTGAGTTATATAAAAATTAAGTTTATCTTGGTGAGTTTTTATAGAATTGTCTAAGTTGTGGTTTTTGCACATAATTGTTATTATTGAGTTTTTGCACATTACATGTGGTTTTTGCACATGTATTGAGTTTCTTGATTTTTTTTGCTGATGTTAATTGTTATTATTATTGTCAGACAATGTGATTTTGGTGTTGTCTACCGAAGCTATAATTCATCTACTTGTGGATTTTATATTGGTAATTCAAGTTTGGAAAAAGACTTATAAATAGTTGAATATTTTTGTATGTTTTGTGAAGAATATGTAATTGTAAATTTGTTGTGAGTTTGTTTGTTGTGATACAATACAAGTTTTGCAATACAATTGTTCAATTTGTAAGTTTATTGTGAAAAATATGAAAACATTGACCTAGATGTGGTCTATGTGATGTTGGAAACTATGAAATCTATATAACGACATAAATATAGTCTGTGTGATATTGGAAAAATATGAAAAAATGGGTACAAATTATTTTTGTACAGGGAAACATCCAGAAAATAAATAATTTATTCTAAAAAAATTTCTTACATTTTACATCGGTTATTACTCCCAACTAATGTAAAAACTTTCAAAACTGTATATATTACATCGGGCTTAGATTATAACCGATGTAAAAAAGAGACTTTTTACATCGGTCCACACGTTTAACCGATGTAAAAGTTGCGTCAATTTCTAAAAAATAATATTATAATTATTTTTTACATCAGTTTAGATCACAACCGATGTAAAAAAGAGGACTTTTTACATCGGTCCACACGTTTAACCAATGTAAAAAGTTGCGTCAATTTTTTAAATATAATGTTATAATTGTTTTTTACATCAGTCTTTGATCACAACTGATGTAAAAAAGGGGACTTTTTACATCGGACCCAGAACCGATGTAAAAAGTACCTGATTTACTATATCGCCTGACTTTACATCGGACCCAGAATCGATGTAAAAAGTGAGTTTCACCCGATGTAAAAAGTCATTTCTGCACTATTGAAGGCAAAATCATCTTTGTGAGGGTGTGTTGTAGTAGCTTAGTTAATAACGAACCATGATAAAAATCATTGTGTTCATTTACTGTTATATGATCTAAGCGTACTTGGTTTATCACCAACGAAAAGATTTTATTTAGTGAAACCCAATTCAAACCTTCACTTTCTTGTGTTTCTCACACCTTCAATTGACATCAGAGTTTCGATTCTGGTATTGATAGTTATCAAACACTTAACTGTATCAGATAAAGATTCAGACGAGTTTTTCTTTAAAAGAAACGTAATAGTTGAACCCACAACAAATAACGCTGCTTTAGATTCAAATGATAAAAACTACAATGTAAAATTTCCCATTTTTAATAGTGGAAAGTTTTAATACTTAAAAGATAAACTAAAAAGATAGTTTCTACTCCACCGTGAAAAATCCACTGTGCTTTTATCTTTTATAAAATATATCCAAATTATACACTTAGACTTAAATTATGACAAGTAACAATTTTCTTTTTAAGAATATGCATGATACACACAATCTTCCACAAATTTCTTCTACTATGAGCATTATTCCTTTTCTTTTGATTTCTGATAGCCTGTCTACACCAGTTTGCACTTGTTTGTACATCAATTTCAATTAATTAGTTAAATAATTTCTATCTCAATTTGATTATGTATGGGACGGTTAGACAATAATTTGTAAAGATACTTGTGCATGTGGTTTTAGTATTTGAGCAAGTTTTAATTTTAGTCACTTGTAACATATAATTTTAGATTCTATCTCCAATATTTAAGATTCCATTACACTTAATTTCTACGATATCAATGTGGAATAAATATGCTCACTGCAAATTGCAAGTGAATAAGAATATTTAACGTGATATGTTTCTTTTACTTATCAATATTAATTAATTTAAACATTTTTTGTAGATGGACTGAAAGTAAAACATGAAAAACAAGAATATACAGTTTAGTTGGTAGTATTAGAATTAATTTATATTAAGTAATGTTTAATACAAATATTAAAATCTATAATTATAATTTAAAGCAGAAGTGAAATAAATATGCATACACACAACTTTATGAATTATGGCATGTTAGTCTATGAAATATTAAAGATTATAGGAATACTCAAACGAATATAAGAAAAAGTTTTCAAGACAATGATAAGAGTAATTTAAAAATGTAAAAGTGTAGAAACAAATGATTAAAAATTATTGGCTTGCGAATTTTCTTCGAGTGATATTTCTTAAGTCTTAAATAGTCTTTAATGGGGAAAGAGATCATTTATTTGTTGTATGGTATATTAGAGATTTATACTATATAATAGTGGTGACCAATTAAGTTCTTATTATTCAAAAATCAATCTGACATTCACTTATATTTGATCTCATATCCAATTTATTAATTAATTAATTATTAAATAGAAATATAATTAGTCTTTTTTACTTTATTTTACCACTATTTAATCAATTAAGTCTCTTAATTTAATAAATAATTAATCTAATTAATATAAATATATATGTCCATATAATACTTATTAGAATATAAATATTTAAATATATAATATTTCAACAATCTTTCACTTGAACAATATATATTTAATAATTATATCACAATATCTTTATGTGCACATTCAAATATTATTTATCTTTAAATTTTAACTTTACAATCTAGTTCACCTCATACATCAATAATAGGACTATTGCGATTGTCACCATTGATTTATAAAGTGACAGAACTCAGATGATCACCCCATCAATATACTTGATGACATATATCAATATGGATGAATGACATAAAAATTTCATGTAATTTGGTCTCTGAATCATGTTTATTCAACTGGAGTTTTTATTGAGATCAAACTAAAGTTTGCAAATACAATATTTGTCCAAATGATACAGAAATCGATACAAAAATGGTTATAATAATAATAATCTTATAAAATTTATTTCTGCATATAATCTTAACATAAAGATTGTATTGGTACCAAAAAAATATTATAAAACATAGAGAATTAATGAGTGACTCTCACTAATCAAAGACATCCTTAGTGACAACAATCATATGAAATACCTTATATGTCAAATCTTTAATTAGCGAGTCTTTAGCTTAAACTCCATATGTATATATATTCTAATTTCAACAATAATAACATTTTAGTCAATGAATTTTTAAAATGTATTGTTGAAACACTATATATATCACAATATAACTTGAGTGATCTTTCAAAGTCTTATATTAAACTATAACTGAATGACATAAATATTTACCTTTATTTATTCTATATTAAAATGTCTATTATACATCTAAAATATCAAAGTCGGATATACTAATGATCTCCTCATTTTTAGATCTCTGACTTGTAAATACAACTTCTTTTGTTCTCTATAATAATCCTCATGATTGCTCATTTTTTCTTCAACAATTCAATAATGATTTGTTCGAGTGTACACATTTTTCATATACATATAAGAAAAATCATATATAAAATTCTTACAACCAAAACGTAGAAAATTACCCAAGTTTTCAATATTTTAAATTTACTTTAAGGAAGTTATAATCAAGACCTAATAGTCTCACTTAGTAATTGAAATAACTCAAATATTATTGTATTTCATGTTGAATTTACTTTCAATCTTATTGATGAAATTATTGTGTGATATCTGAAGGGTAACTTGAGAATAATCTTTAATGATCAAAATAACTTAATATAAAAAGAGGTCTTCCCAAGATCTTTCATTACTAAATTTTCATTAGAGATTTTTTGATTTCACGTAATAAACTATATCATTTTTCACTTAATACAATAATATTTGCATGTTATATAAGAAACATAAATTTATTCCCAGTACTTTATAATAGCCACAATTTTCTCTCTTATCCATCTTAAAATCGAATGAGACAACTAACTTTAGAATACTCATATTAAAATAAAATAAGACAATTAACATCATAATATTCATCTCAAAACCGAATGAGACAATTAACTTATGAGAGTATATAGTGTCACTAAAGAGATGGCTTTTTAACTCAAATGAATTTTATTAATTTGCAAACTAAACCATCTACTTTTTGTCTATTGACACAAAATTTCTCAGGATTGCACCATATTATTTCATTAATATTTTTATTAAGAAATAAAATTTTGACATTAATCTCATGCAGGTCCAAGACATACAATGAGTAAATAGTATCATGACTAACCAAACTGAGAGTTTAAAGAAAATCAAATTGATTTCTCTTTACACTCAATCATTTATGACACATGATGGCCTAGTTCTTGAAGGTGTTGAATTTGATAATCATAAATCAATTTATCAATTTGTTTAAAAGAAAGAATCATAATGTTATCGTGAGTATCAAATTTTACGATATTAATAGTAACTATATGAATTGTTTAGAACCAATTCTTTCTGATTTAATTTTGTCTTTAACCATATCTCTCCGTTTAACTCAATCTTCTCAAAGAACTTTGAAGATTCTCCTTCAAATACTCTTTAACTGGTGAAATCAAAAAATTATATTTCTCAAACATTTCAACAATTATATATTTTCACAAGTCATAACTAAAGACTCTAATAATATTTGAATTTAAAAGCTAAATTGAATCATTACTTTAAAATAATATAAAAAATTGTCTTGTTTAAAAATAAATTAAAAAACAAAAATTGATTCTAATAATGATTCACCAAATTATCTTTCAAATAAAAATATAAGAGAAAGCGAGTGACGAAAAACTACCAAATATTTAAAAGATATATATTAATATTTATTGAATTTGTTCAATCCATATTAACGTGTATTTCAACACTATTGAACATTTATCAGTTCATATAACACTTTCATAGTTTCTCCCAATTTTCTACAATATTATTTTAGTTCCGCTTGTTTTAGTTATGAAAAAATTATATTAAATAATTATTTTTCGACTTTAACTTAATTGTGCAAAGAGAATAATAAATCTTAAATTTTCAAAAAAATATTATAGCACCTTATCAAGAGTAAAATATTAGAAAAATATTAAAGACATTTTTTTTTTACTTATTTAATCTTAACGTGGCCCTAGCTCTCCAATGAGAGCTTGTCTGTCTCTTTATTGCTTTTAAAAACAGTTTAGATTAAAGTAAAAAAAAATATGACAAAGTTTGTGTCAGGTTAAATAATACCTTAAAAAATTATGAAATGCCATATTTTATGATCATAAGATCTTTTAAATTGGAACATACTCACTTACTATAATTTATTCTCACTTTTGAAATTCTGAATTGTGAGTTTCACCATCCTTATTAAAGATGTAGATCCAAGAACATGTTAATGTTCTCATTTAAATCCTAAAAGTTATAACTTTTAAGAGAGAAAAATAATATTCAAATTTTCTAATACATAAGTTAAATTTAATTTAAAAGAGAACCACAAAATAAGAAAAACTTACTCAACGAAATACGAAATACACTAACGATATTAAGTCTTTAGACAACAACATAACTTGCTACTTGTTAGTAGTATTTATTTTTAATGGTCAAAGACTGACAATTAATATTTATAATTAATAAATTCTTTTAATCGTCACATGTTTATCATTATACTGGTATATGTGCATGAAATTAAATAAACATTTGGAAGATTTACACTCACACAACATCATTACTCATATGTCAATAAATTATTATATAGACATGCATCTTTATTTGTAAATTAAGAGACACAAATAAGATGCCAAACACACAATTAATTCTCAATCTTTGATTGCAAGAATTAATTGTAAGTGGTACTTTAATGCAATGACAAACATTAATAATAAGTTCTGAGAATATAAAAGAAAAACATTAAAAAAGATACTCCCTCCATCTCATATTAGGTGTCTTCTTTGAAATTGATCATACTTGATCAGAAGGAATCGTCAAGGTCCACGAGCTTTAAGTTAAGCAGCGGTTGAACGTGAAGTGGAGGGGTACCTGCAAGATACTCTGATGCCAAAGTAAGAATCTAGACAATCAGAGTGAAAGTAACAAAAGTGAGGTAGAATGGTAATGAATGAATACCTAAAATTTTCAAGTGAGAGGGTTTATATAGTCCTCAGCGCTGGGCCAAGTTCTTCAGTGTTGGGCCACGATGAGGCCCAATAATGAAGACTGTCAGGGTTTACAGGTGTATGGAGTCTAGAAAGTGACCTCCTCCTTGGTCAACTTCCCCGAGAAAGTAGGGAAGTTGGACCCGTTATTTTCGGAGGGCAGGATGATGATTTTGTGAACACGTGGGTCATGCTCTTCTAGTGGCCACGTGGAAAACTGCCCAACGATCCTCAGTTTGGGCTGCATGTTTTTAGGCCTTCATAAAGACGCTGGATTGGGCCTTCCCGATGGTGGGGCAAGTGTCAGCCCAATCAAGAACAGGAGCCCCCAAGTTATTTCCCTTAGGTAAAAGGGTGATGAATTGAGATCAGTTTGAGTACGGGGAAGTGTTGCCCAAGAGGAGAAACTGTGAACTCTCGTCGGGGACAACTACGTGATTCATGTCGAGGAGGACCGGGAGATTTGTGTGTGGTGTGGTCGAGCAGATCTGGGAGAATCTCATTGGTCGACTTCATTCTCCACTCTTATTAATGCAGTGCCCATTAGGAATCTACATTCGCAGGGAGGTGAGAAGTTTCCTTGGGCGCATGTCTTCGATGTGCCTGTATGTAAGACATTGTAATGATGTCGAGCGCTTATCTGCCAACAAGAGTGGAATGGCGCAGGTGCATGGTTTTGCATGAGACTGTTGTGGGCGGCGTGTCCTCACGTGAGCCCTACGTCGCAGCCGTTTGGGGTGTCATCATTATATAGGGCAGTCTAAAAGCCCAAGTAATGATGACTTTCCACATGCTACCTCATGAGGTGGGGGCTATCTATAAAAGGGGAATCAGGGATTTAATTTGATATTTTCAAGCTTTCTAATAACCAGAAAAAAGGAAGCGCGTGGAAGACCCTGAGCACGTGGCAGTTGTCAACGGGAACAAGGATGCCGAGTGTAGCGGTAGAAATGTTTAAGACTAAGCCATTGGATTGACTTGACTTATACAGATCAAAATAAAAATCGCCACCGCACTTTATTATTTCCAAAGGAATGGAAAAAGAGCGAATAACCCAAAAGAGGGGGATAGATTCAAGGTAAGGGGGTTTGTTATGCAAAGGGAAGGTATTAGCACCCTAAACATCCATGGTACTCCGCAAGAACCTCTTTGTAAAATCTGTATATTTTGGCTATGAAAATGTTGTATAAAAATGGATGGATATAATTTTTATGGTTTTTACACCCGTCGCAGTTGCAAACATTTAGTGCCTGCGTACCACCTTTCGTGCAATAGGGGATCAGAGTACACGTAGTTCCTCTTTAAAAATTTTAAAATGTGAGTGTGTTGGTTAATTTTTATGAGATAAAACATCATCATCATTGTCCGTGTGGAAAACATACCTACTACACACAATCATGAGAAAGGGAGAATTTTCATCATCTCAAAGTGGAGGATATGGCTTGGATTTTTAAAATCAACAATGTCTCACTCAACACCCAAGTGAAAAATATCTCTTTTCACTACATATTGTAGAAGTATAGTTGTTTTCATCACTACAAGGATTGGCAAACGTCCAATCTTTTGAGAAAAGTTTTTAAAGTAAAAAGCCAAAGTGGCAAAATGGCTTGAAATGAGATTGATTGACTTTTAGTCTTCTCACAAAAAATGCCAAAGTATTATTAAGTTGATTGAAGTTTATTTATAAAAATATTTTGAAAATGCGTGGACATAAGTCCAAGTTTATTATGAAAATGGTTCAAGTTTAAAAAAACAAGAAGAGTTTTCAAAAGGAGGGAGAAAATTTTTGAAATTAAAGAAAATAGGAGGAGAAGAAGAGATTATCCTAAAGCATAAGGTAAAAGCTAGGGATAGGAACCATCTAACCAACAAGAAGCCAATACTTGACATTATGAGCCAAGATAGAATTTCCATTCTTTGAATTGAAACCAAGCAAGCAAAGATACTAGTCCTCTTGAAAGAACCAAACTTCAAGTGTATTAAGTCTTTACAAAAATTGGGCAGAGTAACGGCTGTATACGGGTGAATTCCAGATTACAAACAAAGAGTGTAATCACAATAACCTGCACACAAAAACAAACAAACAACCAAATGTCTTGAGGTAAACCTCAAGAGCTCCAGACAAAATAATTAGATAAGGTCACAAAGTCTCCAATCATAGGCCAAGGTTTCTAATCCTAAGTCCAAGAAGTCCAATGCTCCATAATGCGAAGGATAGTAGCCAAATAGTCCAAGTATCATTAAGGATTTTATGGTTCATATTGATTATTAAGTATCTTAAGAAAAGAAAAGAAAAGCTCAAGTGAGCAAAAATAACAATGGAAAGAAAATAAATGCTCAAATGAGCAAAGGTGAAAATGGCATGAAATGTAAATGCTAAAAGTAAATAGTGCATAAAAATAAAAGGGGCATATAATAAAAATATAGGATAAAGTCAATTATTAGTGATTAGTGGTTAGTTGGATGATCATCTTTAAACTTGCATTTAGAACTCATTAGAGGATTGATAGAACCAAAGCCTCCACACAACAAGTTACATTTGCTTTTTGTCAAGTATATCATCCATTTCGAATCCTCATAAGTATCATTTAATGATCAACGATGTTTAAGTGATCCGCGTTGACCAAAGGTGTTGTAGATCTATTAGAGGATTGGTAGAAGCAAAGCCTCCACACAATGAATCTCAAGGTTATTGAATCAAAGAGATCAAATTAACATACTTGGGCTTGCAAACATAATTTTGGGCCACGAATGATCATTTATTCGAATCAGGACAAAATTTAGCGCTATGTTAAGCAATCGTAAGTGGACTTATATAGAAGTCGCACCTATTTTGAGGTCGGTCAATAGCAATCTATGCACAATTTGTTTTGAGACATGATATAGAGATCATGCTCCAATAACATTTAGTGCAATAAGAAAGGGATCAAATGAAGAGGGGTGGGAGAGAATATACAAACCACTTTTGAATTAAATTTAATCAAACTATTATTAAAATCATTCATCCATTTTTATGAAGTTAGACTTAACACCATGAATCCAATGATTTTAATAAAGTTCATGATCAAAAATTTAACCCAAGATCAGCCAGAAAATAGTCACAAAATAATATTACATTTAATATATATAAAAAAAGGTTTAAAAATAGAAATAAAAGGGAAAAAATATCAAATATATTCAAATTAATCAAGAAATAAAAAGTAAGACCATAGAAAAATCAGAAAAGGACTTAAATGATTTTATAAATTTTTTGGTAAATTTTTAAAGTCAGAAACTATTTTTAAAATTAAAAGAAATGAGTGAAATAAACTAAAAATGATAAAAAAATAATAAAGTCAGAAACAAAAATCAAATGAGGTCACCAATATTTGTCACAATGTTATTGGATCATTCCATAATTTTTTCAGAATTTAAAAATGCATAAAAATATTTTTAAACATTTAAAATAATTCAAATAAATTGAAAATTTATAAAAATTACCAAAACACAAAATTAAATTGTGAAAAAATAAAAATTAGAAAGAGGATAATCAAAAATATTTTTCATAATTTTTTTGACTAAAAATGAATTTTCTATGATTTTTTGAAGTTTAAAACAATTAAATATAAAAATCAGAAAAGAAAATAAAAACCAAAAAAATATGGGCCATCTGATCAATGTCAAAACGCGTTAGTAAACAGATCGAGTGGACCTGGCGCGCTGTGCATGTTATGGACTTTAGTGAATAATGCATATAATCATTAATTAAATCAAATTTTTGAAAAACACAGATGGCGCGCCTTCATTGGTTGGAAGATGAGACGTTGGTCATCTTCAACCTCCAGCCAGTCCCAAAACCAGGTTGCTCAATCTGTAAAATTAGAGCACGAGACCTATGTCATTCGCTTCGTCTCTTGAAGGCGAAGACAACCACACCTTCGCGACAAATTTATATAAACTGTAACTCAAGCAATTTGGAAGAAAAGTTTTGAAAAGGGATTTGAAATTTCATGGTCAAAACGTGTTTCCAGTAAAAAGAAAGTGTTGCGACTAGAACCAGGGCAATGAGAGCATCACAATGATATCAAAGTTTTGAAAAATTGATGAAGGAATCTACCTATTGAAGTTGAGTTGCAGAGCTCTGAAACTGGACTTCTATGGAGCAATATAGGGCACGATTGTTGAATGTAATTATATGGTTAGCTTCAGGGAAGATCAAGGAAGGTGAATTGATGGAAAAATTAGATTGAAAAAGGCTTGAGAATAGATTTCGAAGTTGCTAAAGTTTGAGTTATGGAACAAGTTTGGCAGAGTGATTCTGGCTATCCAAGCTTGAAGAAATGAATGGGGGATGACCCTCTATTTATAGGGAATCAAATGGAATGTCCAAGCGTGTGAAATGATGAAGTTTGGAGAGAAATCGTGTGAATTTGCAAACAAGAAAAGTGTGACTTTTAATTTGATCAAAACTCATCCAAAACGCGCATTTTGTTATGCTAATCAATTCTGGAAGTTCACTAAACATGTTTAGAGGCAAAAATGCGTGGAAAACTTGTGATTAGAAGCTAAAACAAAGATTCCAAATTCTGACTTGTGATGAAACTTCAGTTCAAAGTTACCAACTTCAAAATCATGGCATTCTTAGCTCAAGGGGTCTTAGGGCATGATTCTTGATGCTTTAGAAATATGAGGTTACAAGATTTGCAATGGAAAAATAATAGAATCAAATGGATGCTTGAGATGAAAGTTGAATTGAGTCAAAGTTGGGGAAAAAGGTTGACTTTCCATACTTAGAAATATTTCAAGTTTTTCTTCAAAAGTGACCTATAATGTCTTGCATCCAAACATGGCCTTCCACTTGGATTTTTCTCTTGACAAAAAAAAATTGCATCAAATAGACCTCTTGAATGACATTTTGGGACTTGAACCATTAAAATCTCCAAAAATTGAGAGAGTTATGAATTGTTGAAGTTGGCAAAAATCATGGAATGGCCTATAATATTTTGTATCCTTCAGGCAACTTCCAACCATTTTCTCACTTTGCATATAAAAGAAGGAATAAAGTTCACATCCTCAAGATCATTGTGAAAAAAGAATGGGCTCAAGGTGATAAAAATTGACCAAATTATGATCATTTGAAGTCATGCATGGAAAATTGGGGATTCATCTGGAGGACTTGTAATCTTTCTTCTTCATCAAGTTTCTTCCACATGAAAACTCCTTGGAACTTTTGAAGTGATTTGTTAATAACCCTTTGAAGAGAAGGACGTCTTTTGAATCACTCCAAAATACCAAAAGATGAGCAAGATATACTTCTTTGAAGTTCAAAATCCTAGCTCCTAGATCAAGAAAAATGCCTTGAGGAACTTTGACAATTTTGAACAAACTTCTTGCACCCACAAAAATGCTTTGTAAATATAAGTTGTTGAGGATGATAATGAGAAATCATAGCAACCATAACCACTTCCATATCTTGAGAATTGAGATAAATATGCATTTGTGACCAATGGGAACAAAGCCTTGTCCAAGCATGACAACTTCTCCAATCAATACCTTGTGCTTTTGAACCAAATTTGATAATCTGGAAATATGGTGAACCAAAATAACCTTTCCATTCCATTTCCTCCAAAACAAATCCAATGGTGAGGTTTGAACTTCTCAAACTTTATTGACTAGGGCATGGAAATAAACTCATGAACCCATGGAGCAACTTGCTGAATCTTATTGTCTTTACCTACATGAGTAACAATCAAGACAAACCAACATTGCATTTTATTAATTAAGAGAAGAAATCAAGACAAAAATATTCGTGATCACAAAAGAACACAAGTCAAGGTGCTTGGTGATTCCTCAAAGAGCAAAGCTAAATATAGGGAGGGGAACCAAGAATCCTAATGTGATCTTGTTGTGATGGAATCAACATGGTATGATGAAGGGATCTTAGGGGGAAAAATGGGGTACAACACCAAGGTGGTTTTCGTGTTTCCCCCCTGCTATCTCAATTGTGGTATCTTTAATGGGTAGAGTTCCTTAGGTCTCCATGAAGAGGAGAGGAAGGTCATTATGTCCGAGGACAAAGAAACCTAGCGGAAGAATCCGTCTAAAGATGTGGCCTCCATGATGAGGGTTCTCAAAACTGCTTTGACACTTAATGATGAAGTTGCGGGCTCCCAAGCTGCCTTGGATAAAGCTAATGCCTGAATCTAAAAATTAAAGGGGATTAATGAGAAGTTGAAGGCTTATATACTCAATCATGAGACAAAGTATGAAGCGCAGGTGCAACTCCTCAAGGATTTAAATGAGCTAAGGCTTCAACTGGAGGCTGCAACTAAGGAGAATGAGTGACTGGCCGCTCGGGTAAAGGAGTTGGAGAATATCGTGGTGCCTGCTGATGGAGATACTGGCACGGAGAAGGCCCTTGTGACCAGGCGAGACCTAATTACTCGGAATCGTGTGCTCGAGCGGGATGTCGTAGACACCCTCTGTTATGGATTCAACAGTGCCGTGGAGCAGCTCAAGATCATCAATAGAGGGGTTGAGCTTGTGGTCGAAGGTCTTGGGCCCTTTAACTAGGTGGTCGATGGGAAGATATTCTACCCTCCCTAGGATAATTCCGAGGAAGAAAGTGATGGCGAGGATGATGGGGGGCAAGATTAAGTTTTTGGGCCTGCGTGCCTGTTTGTTTATTTGGTACGTGTGCCAACTTTTGTTTAACTATTTTGGATAAGGGGATTTTCTCGTTTTTTGTGTCTATTTAGTTTGGGCCTGTGTGCCCCCTTTTGATATTGTATAAACAACACCGACCTTCGTGTTCAGCTTTCTAATGCTTTTGTTTTTCCCTTATGTTTTGCATGTTCAAATGTCATTGTGCTTGATCTATTTATTTTGGGAAATGTGTAATTTTGATAAGTGGAGGTTTATGCTCGACCTTAGTTGTGGCCGACACATGTTGGGATGTGTCAAGGAAGCGGAGTAGGAGTCTGTATGGATGAGGTCAACATTGCGGTCGAGGTCTTGACTCCGTTGCGTGAACTTCCCACTGTAAGTTGGGTGTTCTACCTATTAGGTACTTCAACGGTGGAGCTCGACCGATGTGTCCTTGTTTGGCTAAGGTTTCGCTTGACCAATGAGCAAAAACCCGCCTTTCATTATTGGTTAGAGGCTATGTTTGTACCTCAACATGCTCCTGTGGTCGAGCGAGTCCTCATTTTGTGCTTACTCTCTAATTGAATCTTAATCCTGGATGTGATTTAACCGAGTGTTGACTTTTCCTAAGTTGGTTTTGTCTGGTTATTCCCAGTGTTTTATGTCAGTTTTGTCAGCATATACATGATAACATTCATACATACATCATGCATAGCTGAATTAAAATTCATTGATCAATTGCATTCATTAATGTTTTTGTTGGCATAATACCCTCTTTGCAGAGTTATGTTACCCTTTCTCCAATAGATTGTCAACCTTTAAGCAGAAAGTGTGTATCCTTTCAATTTCCCCAGAGTTATCTCTCGTGGAAGAATTTTTCTTTAGCCTTCCTATTCAACTCATTATCTGGATAGAATTTGATCCCCATTTGAGCCTATTCCTCATTGGGTGTTGTCTTGGTTAACTGTTTCACTCTGGTTTATTCATGGTTTGAATCTATGGTCCCTGACAACATTGTTATTTTGATTTTTGTGGGCTTTGAACCCTAGATTGAGGATATGCATTCATTTTGCATGAGAAAACTTTATTACCTCAGCATGAATGTATTGGCACTTCCCCAGAAAGTCAAGATTCATTTCCCTGCAGCGCTATCACAATCCTCTTCATAAATAGCAAGTGGAAGGTCTCTTTATTTAAGCAACATGTTCTTCCCATATAAGTTTGTTAATGCCAGAGAAGATTTGTTACTCCGATGGATGGTAGTCTCGTCATTATGGGAGATAGTTTATTGTTGAGATGTTTACTCTGATGGATGGTAGTCTCGTCATTATGGGAGATAGTTCGTTGTTGAGATGTTTACACTGATGGATGGTAGTCTCGTCATTATGGGAGATAGTTCATTGTTGATATTTCTTACTTCGATGGATGGTAGTCTCGTCATTATGGGTGATAGTTTGTTATTGAGATTTGTTACTTCGATGGATGGTAGTCTCGTCATTATGGGAGATAGTTCGTTATTGAGATTTGTTACTCTGATGGATGGTAGTCTCGTCATTATGGGAGATAGTTCGTTGTTGAGATGTTTACTCTGATGGATGGTAGTCTTGTCATTATGGTAGATAGCTCATTGTTGAGATTCGTTACTCTGATGGATGGTAGTCTCGTCATTACGGGAGACAACTCATTGTTGAGATTTACTTTGCTTTATTAAGAGTTTATTTGTTTCCAGTCATAGGTATTGATGCCAATCACTTGTTACCAACCCTAATATTGGTATTTACCGGTATTATATTACCTTTTTTATTTGCATCCTTTGGGTTGTAATTTTCTATTTCATGTGAATTGACGTTACTTTTTTGCTATCTCCTCTGAGAATTGATAGTTGGCAGTTATCTATCAATTGTTGTTATCTTTGCTTTTTCCTAATTTATTAAGGTGATGATACTTTATCTCTTCCCTAGTCTTAACCCCAGTAGAGTTGAGTCTTCTGTTCCCCAACGTTTTGTTTTCCTGGTTGGACTCTCTTTTTAATCTTTTGTTTTATTTCCCGCTTCCCCAGTGGTGTCTTGTGTTGCCTTTGGAGTTGATCGTTTGCATTCATAATCATAAGCATTGTATGGCATCTTAGGGCCAAAAATAGGGCTTATTTTATATTTAAGTATCTTCAATTACGTCGATACAAATATTTTAACCTTCGCATCTCCAGATAGAAGACACTTAAATAAGGGCAACTGTAATACCCTAATTTTTGTCCCTAAGATTTCTCATCATCTCACTTTTATCAATACAGCAAGATCACACATTAATATTGGTTCTCCCTATCTTCATCTTATCTTTATATTTACCCTTTAGGGATTACCAAGCACCCTTGAAGTTTGTATGTTGTACATGTGTTCTTTAAACTAACATCAAAATATGTATTTGTTTCTTTGAATGTTCATATTGTAGGTGGGGATACAATTGCATTCATCTCACCATCTAATCTAGGGGTTGAATGGTTGGTTTTCAATCAAGTGACTTTTCAATGGATTGCAAGAGTTCAAGTTTCAAGGCTAAGCTCATGATATCAAATATTTGTGGTTCAAGGAGTTCTCTCACCTTATTTAGGTCAAACTTTCCTTAAAGTTTGTGCTGACATTCATCAAAGAGATAGGTTCATGTGTTTATTTCCATGCCTTGTTCAAAAATCTTCATTTAGACTTAATCTCCATCTTTGAGTGTTATTCAAGGCAATATAATTTCAAGACCTATTATGACCCAACATGCTTTATATTGCCAAGAAAGATCAAAAGATTCAAGGATGGTTCAACAATTTTGACCTAATTGAGCAAATACTTGATTCAGTGATCACAAGTGCATAACTCTCTCAATTTTCAACATTTTGAGTTGGTTCTTTTTTCTAGGGATTCTTATCATAATCAATAACAACCTCTCTTCACATGACAATATGTAATTGTGCAATAAAAATCATCAAAAGTTGAAAGGGGTTTCAAGTCATTTTGACACTCTCTGAGCTAGGGTTTGTTGACTTCTAAGGACCATATCTTGCTCATTGTTTGAGATTTTTTTTATTGGTTCCAAATCCATTATTCTATTTAAAGGGCCCTTCACAATCTCTCTTCATAAATCTAAGTCTAGTTTTGAATGGAAGATCGCTAATAGTTGAGAAAGATTACAAGTCTCCTTAAAAGGGCTTTGAATTTTAGGGTTTGACTTCAAATGATCATAACTTGGTCAATTTTTATCTCCTTTAGCCCATTATTTTTCCATAATAATATTTGGGATGTCTACTACAATTTTTCTTTGATGTGCCAGACTCAAAGATGCTTGGAAAGTGGTTGAACATTTGAAAAGATTATAGGTCTTTTGTGAATTTCCCCAAATTTTCTCATCATCTTCCAAAGACCATAGTTCTTTCAATTTTTATGATTTTTGAGTGATCTCAATTACAAAATTCAATTAAAGAGGTCTACTTCATGCCATCTTCAGATATCAAGATCAAATTTTGAGTGAAAAGTCATGTAATTTTGAAGAACATTATAGGTCCTTTTGAGGTTCAACACTTAGAATTTTTCTAAGTACAAAAGATATGTGTGTTTTTCACAAATTTCATTAAACATAACATTCTTCTTAAGCATCCAAATGAAGTATTTCTTGGCACATTGTAAATATTGCGACATGTTATTTCAAATGCTTCAATAATTATTCCATAAAGCCTTTTGAGTTTGGTGCACTATGGATTTAAAGTTGGCACCTTGAAACTGACTTTGTCAAAACAGTCAGATTTTTATTTTCATAATGTGGCTTTTAAACACCAATTTTGTGCATGTTTTCCACTTAAACATGTTTAACAAAGTTGTTAAGGCCGGATTAAGGATTGAAACACAAGAAATGGTTGAGTTTTGACAACTTGCAAGTCACGCTTTTGTCATGATCAAGGTGTGCACGATTTCACTTGATTGCTTATCATTCACCCTCTCTTAGTATTGCATTCACTTATCCTATAAATACAGACCCTATTCCACTCATTTTTGCAATCTTGGACAACCAAAATCACCCTACCAAACTCTCTTTATAACTCATAAATCTGTAACGTCGAATTTGATTCTACATCCTTTTTCAATCCATTTTATTTGCTAATTCTTCATCCTTGAACTTCACTGAAGCTAACAGAAGAAGAAACAAGCCTTGAAGTATCCTAAATCATGTTAGCCAAGTCAAGTTTCAAAGCTCTGGATTTGAACTTCAACAGGTAGATTCCTCCATCAATTCTCTCAAAATTTGTTACTACAATGAAGCTCTCATCACTTTGATACTCATTGCATCATTTGTTTTTAATTGGAAGTGAGTTTCGATCATGAATTTTCAAATCCCTATTCAACTTTTTTCTTTTGTTTTTCTTCAAATAGATTGAGCTACAGTTTATATAAATTTTTCGCGAGGGTACCGTTGAAATCGTCTAGAAGAGACGAAGCAAATGGCACCGGTATGAGCTCCTGATTTTATAGTTTGTCAAACCTATAATTCGCGTGACTGGAGGTTGAAGATGATCAATGTGTCATCTCTCAACCAATGACAAGGCGCCACTTGTTTTTTTCAAATCTGTTTTTTAATTAATGATTTGGTGGTTTATTCTCTAATGTCCATGATATGCACAACGCACCAGATCTCTTGGATTTGATTAATAATGTTTTTTGACATTGATCCAATGGTCTACATTATTTTGGTTTTATTTTTATTTTCTGATTATATATTTTAATTGTTTTAAACTTCGAAAATTCATAAAAAAATTCATTTCAACTTCTAAAATTCTGAAAAAATTCTTAAAAATACCTTTGATTTTTCTCTTTCTGATTTTTATTTTTTCACAAATTTATTTTGGGATTTGATATTTTTTATAATTTTTCACTTTATTTAAATTGTTTTAAATGATTAAAAATACTTTTCTTGATTTTTAAATTCTGGATAAATTATGGAAGGAGACAATGAACTCTTCATAAATCTTGATGACCTTATTTTATTTTTAGTTCTGATTTTACTATTATTCACAATTTTTTATTTATTTTTCATATATCTTTAAATTTTAAAAATAGTTTCTGACTTTAAAAAATTCCAAAAAAATTTGTCAACATTTATTAACTCATGTTTGACTTATGAATATTTTTTGGGATTTATATTTGGTGTTTTAATATACTTTGTGTATTGTGATACGGTGGCAGAATCGACTGTTAATACTGGTTTGTATTTTTTGTTTGCAAATGTCGCGGTAAACAAGAGTGGCCACTGACTTTTCTTTTATCCAACAAAGGAAAGGGTGAAAAGAACAAAAAAAAAGACCTTTTTCGAGATTTTGAGTAAGGGGTAGATTATGGAAAGGGAAGGTGTTAACACCCTTTCATCCGTGGTTTTCCACGGGCTCTTAGGTACTTGCTCATTTTTTAAAACTATTTTCGTGTTTGTGTGTTTTGAAAGATTTGTTTGCTTTATGGTAATTCTTGTACCAGTCCTCAAGAGTGTGATAAAGCATTTTGAAAGTAGTTTTTGAAAGTGTGTAAGTGTAAAAGAAGATTTGAGCAAGTACTTAAGAGTTATCTACCTACTCGAAAAAAGAAGTTCTTTTCCTCCTTTCCTTTAGATACTGCTATTCTACTATTAGTGAGTAGGTAGCCCTATCATCGAATGTTGATGGACATTCGAAGGGACATTTTACAGTCATAAAGGCAACATACGGAGACGCTTTAGCAACTTTTGTTTAAGCGACGAGATCATTTACCGAAAGCAACACTGTAAGGGTCATCGAGGGACTATGATCTTTTGATTTTACGGGTCTTTGCTAAAGCGTCCACATTCTCGAGGGACATGACTGCTTTATTTTCCGAAAGGAAACCGAAGCGGGGATACCCTAGAGGTGCATATGTGAGTATGTGTTCAATTTAGTTATTTTTTGGACTTTTTATTAGGTTAGCTAATGTTTTAATTTACAGTCTTTCCATACACGCCTATTTACTAATAGTAATATATCAAAATAAAGCAGTAAATGTGCGGAAAATAAAATGCAGAAAAAGTAAACCCTAAACTATTACACGGCTTTAGGAGAGTTACATAAAAAAGAGCGCATGAAATAAAGTGCGGAATTTTAAATCTAAAATTATTACATCCATAAGCAGTGACAATATTTATAAAATGCGAGAATTAAAAAAAAATACGCGCGAAATAAATATTACGTCTAAAAAAACTAAAAAAGTTCTAAGTAAACAATTTTATTTTTTGGTTTTGTTAAGAAAACAATTAACTCTAAATTTAGTTTTAATTAAGAAAATAAATATTGAATGAAATATATCCTAATTCTAATATTTTTTGTATTTTGTATTAAGAAAAATAATTTAAATTAAAATGAACCTAAATCTAATTGATTTTAAAATTAATAAAGTAATATTAAAATAAATAATTAATTAATTAATATAATTTTAGAAAGAACCTAAATCTATTTATTATTTTTTTTGATTTTTTATGATTTGTTTAAAAAAATGACTTTTGAAAGTAATAAACAAAAATAAAATGAATGAGAAAATAAAACAAAACATGGGTCTGGATATGCAAAAAGAAAACTGGGGGGTGTTGATCTGAAAACGTGCTAGGCCCAAAAATCAGAGCCCACAACCTTTGCCGAGGATCCTTTACATCCAAGTTGAAGGGGTGCATGGTGGAAACACACATCTGAGGCGTTAGATCTATGTTGGTGAATGTTTGATGGGCAAGATTTGAAATACACCATGTACATACTGGCTCTATGCTGCATTGGATCTGAAAGAAAATTTTAGAAAAAATAATATGCAAGAGGAAGTGATCGAACCCCTGCTCTTGCATATAAACATTCCTTACTCACGCTGCTTCTTCCACTGGGCCAGTTAACTCAATCGTTAGATAAAACAAAGCAAAACAATATAATATGAAAACAATCAAAAGCTGAGTCATCAAACACGTGCGCATTGTAATATTTGAATTGACCAATCAGGTTATGGATCTTTGCCACGCCACCTTTGACTAGGGTCAAAGGAATTTAGGGATGCCGAAGTTGCCCCCCGGTCATCTTCTCCGGTGAAGTGAAATCGTGTTCCTGCAAAAGATAAAGACTCGAGGAAAACCAAATGGTCTACTCCATACAAAAATGCCTCCTGAGTACAAATCTGTCCTCAGTTTGGCCTAAAAGTTCCTGCATTTTGAGTTACATCCAGAAAACCCTAACACGGTTTAAAAATGGAATATCACGAATCAAGCGTCATGGACTTCATGCTAAGCTCTTGACTTGTTCTAATGATGCCTAGGAACTCATACGTACATGTCAAAGCATTCAAAAACACTCAAACATGAGGATTTTAATTTTAGAAGTTTTACCAAAACGGGCGATGATGATATTCCTGATCTAGGCTTGAAACTGTATGCTAAAGGGTTGGATTGAGTCCCTGGAAGCCTCAGGGGGATGTTTGAATCCTTGGTTTGGCTTGAGGAAAGCTAGAAGTGGGTGTTTGAAAATTCACGATTTGGATAACTTTTTGCAAATCTGGTAGAGCTTATGGTACAGCGTGTCGGCGTGCATTTGGATTTCCAAGGTGATGTATTTATATGGTAGAAGGGAGAGACAAGGTTATATGGAAAGAATCAATGCCATAACTCATGGTTTTAAAACAAAAATCACAATTTGAAAATTATCCATTTTTGTGTGATTCTTGCCATCTTTTCTTGGTACATGAACCTGGACACATTTTTCACGAAATTATGGGCCCAAGGCTGACCCAACACATTAGCTGAAATGTCCAAAACAATAACCTATCATTTTATGCATTTATCTTGTATTTATTTAAATCTTAAATTGAATAAAAATCCAAATAAATGCAAATAAAATCAAAGGCATGCAAAATTGATTTTATAGGCCCTTCATAATGTCGTGAAAGTATTTGAAGTCCAAAAAGTTTAGCCATTGCCTTAAAAGTTCAAGTTTGCACATTGCACATTTCTTGAAATTTTCCAAAATTCCCCAACTTGGGCAAGCCATAACTTGCTCAATTTGTATCTCATGATGATGATATTAGACTTTTTGGAAATCCCAAGATGTCTACCTTAATCCCTCTTTTGATCAATTTTTCATTTGAATATTTTATATTCATGTAAAAGGTCTTAAAAAAAGTGGCTTTTGTTGACTTTCTGAAAGTGACCTGTAATGTATGAACTTGTATCTTTCAAATGGTGCATTTCATGAACTTGAGGGATGAATAGAAGTTGTAGGGAATTGGATTCTCTTCAAAATGAGCTTTGGTTAGAAAATTTCTGAAAAAGTATGAGAAAGTTATGCTTGGTCAAAGTTTGGTTGACTTTTCCTATAGAAACCCTAATTTCCCATTTTTGACTTTTGATGGGTTAGGAGCATTTCTTGAGGAATCATGATCAACCCTTGATAAAATGATGGATATCACTTCAAAATTTTGATATTGACCAAAAATATTGATGTTTGACTGTATATGGGCCACAATTGACTTTTGACCTAACATAGTTAATTTTCCAATACTTGAGCAATTGACTGAGCAAACTTGTTGAGTAAGGCATGAAATTTGGCATGGATGATATTGAGGACATATTATTACAATGGAGATCATTTGATACCATTGGAGCTCAACCATCTTGATGAAAATTGAAACCCTAGTTGGGGGTTCATTGCCTTAGGAGGAGAATTGTCTGGTCAATTCTTGGCCAACCTTTAAGCAATTGAGAACCTCTAGGAGTATGTCTTGTGTGAAAATGGGAGGGAAAATTTGTGGGTACAACAGCTGCCCCTGTTCAATCTTCTTAAACCTGAAGATGTAGATTGGCTTGTTTGCCTTTCGTGATCTGAAGGTGGAAGATGATTGAACACTAGAGTGCCCAGAAATTTGCACTCGCCAAAGTGAGATTGCAGGTGAATAATATCAGGAATGGGCTTACAGATGTAATTTGTAAAATATGACAGAAGACTGTCGGAGATGGGCTTAAAGATGCCATCTAAGGAATATGAACGAGAGTCGTCGGAGATGGGCTTAAAGATGCCATCCAAAATAGATGTTGACTTTATAAGGAGTCTCTTTGTGGTGATTCCTGTTCCTACTGTCCGAGGAGGAGTCCGCTGGGGAATGTTTTTTAGGGTAATAGAGTCTAGGAGATTCAGTTGTCCATTACTCTACTGGGGAGTCATCTCTTGACTGAAGAGACGAAAGTGAACTGCTATCTGGTCAGGATCCAGGCTTCGCAGTGACCTGCTGAGGATGATAAGGTTGACTGATATCTGGTCGTATTCCAGGCTTCACATCAACTTATTGGGGAAATGAGATTAATCTGTTAAGAATCAGTAACAAATCCATGGTCGATTCGAACTTAACCAGAGAAGGTCTTGATTTATCTTTGACTAGATAAGAATCAGAAAAATCTTAGTGTCAATTTAACTGAACCAGTAAAGGTCTTGAATTATCTTCAACTAGAATAGAAATCATAGAGATCTTAGTGTCGATCTAACTGAACCAGAGGAAAATCTTGAATAAACTTTGACTGGATAAGAATCGGAAAAAATTTAGTGTCGATTTAACTGAACCAGAAAAAAGTCTTGGATCATCTTCAACTAGAATAAGAATAAGAGAGATCTTAGCGTCAATATGACTGAACCAGAGGAAAATCTTGAATTAACTTTGACTGGATAAGAATCAAAAAAATATTAATGTCGATTTAACTAAACCAGAAAAAGTATTGGATCATCTTCAACTAGAATAGAAATCAGAGAGATCTTAGTGTCGATCTGACTGAACCAGAGAAGGTATTGGATTAACTTTGACTGGAATGGAAATCAGAAGAATCTTAGGACCGATTCAACTGAACCAGACAAAAGTCTTGGGTCATCTTCAACTGGAATAGGAATCAGAGACATCTTAGTGTCGATCTAACTGAACCAGAGAAGGTCTTTAATTAACTTTGACTGGAATGGAAATCAGAAGAATCTTAGTATCGATTTGACTGAACTAGACAAAAATCTTGGAATATATTCAACTAGAATAGAAATCAGAGAGATCTTAGTGTCAATCTGACTGAACCAAAGAAGGTATTTAATTAACTTTGACTTGAATGGATACCAGAAGAGTCTTAGGGTCGATCCGACTGAACCAGACAAAAGTCTTGGAATATATTCAACTGGAATAGAAATCAAAGAGATCTTAGTGTCGATCTGACTAAACCAGAGAAGGTCTTGTGAGAGCATCTTTCTGAGGAAGATCCTGAGATAACCCTTTGTTATACATAGTTTTTGAGAAGACTACCAAGTTACATAAGTAGTGAACAATGTTTGTTGATTTGATCTTTCCCTGAAAAAGGTAAAGAGTTAGTCATATGCAATGTCATGATGTATGAAATGCATTGTAATGATGTTCTCAAAATAAATGAGATTATTCTGTATGTGATGTGTATGCGCATGCCATGACGTATGAATATGGGATGCTATTGAGATGTTTCCCAGTCTAGGAAAATAAATCTCGGACTACTGGTGAAGAGTATTGGGAAGTTGAATCCTTCGTTACCGCTGGGGATGATGAATGGATATGATTTGCCGGGGATTCCCTCTTTCTGTTTGAGGATAACTTTGTGGAGGGAGGATGCTTTGTTGGAAGATCTTGCCGATGTAGAGAAATAAACTTTGTTGGGCATTCTTCCGTAGTTAGAGAAATAAACTCTACCTTGGAAGAGGTTTTGTAAGCTCTTTGAAATTATAAAACTCGGCTGGGGGTTACAGATTGCAGCTGGAGAAGGTAATTCCTTCTTGGGGAAGAAGGAGATCATAACTTTGGTTGTTTCTGCTCTATGGGGAACATAGACATCGCGGGGTCGTATGTAATGGTGACTTTGTCTCAAATGTTCCCTGCCCCTGTACCTGTTGGAAAGAGTAATTGTTGGGACTACAAATTGTTTTTAGACTTTGCTCTGCTTCTTAAAGTCATTAGCAACTGCCTTTCTGTTTTTTATGCAAGTATTTGTGAACAGTAATCATAATTAAATGCATATGTAAAAAATAATCATTGGACGTTTTTGCAAAATAAAACAAACAGTTTTGTACTTTTAAAGGAATGATTTGTATTGATTTCTGAAGTTTGCCTATAACAGACATTTTGTACAAAGAGGCTGACATTCTAGTAGGAGAACGCTGCCATGAGAGTTAAAACTATACAAAATAGTGTACAAAGATAAGAAAACAGATATGTGTAATAATCCCATTGGGTTTCAATTCTGCTATTGCCCTTATGTCTTCGAGCATCTCATCACTTTGCTGCTTGTCCGAAGCTGACTGGATTGGTTGGTACCATTTGAGCTTAATAGTTGATACTGAAGGTTGATTGCAAGGTGATCCAATGGGACATAGTGATACGCTTCAAATCCCTAATTTTTTCTTGGACAGTCCTTTCGGGTTTTCAGTCCACCGGGATACCCTTTTTTGCCCAAGCCGCCTTTGCAGGTTTTCGACTTGCCGGGTGTACAAATTTTTTTTGTATTTATCCATAATTTTTGCTCAAACCCTTTTGGTTCGCCGGGATGCCCTTATTTTTTCCTAGGCCAGTCAACCTAGCGGGTCTTTATTTATGCATAGTATTTTTTCACTATGTCCGCATTCACAGGGTGAGGAAGGTCGTCACCGCCCATGGTGGTTAGAATCATGGCTCCACCGGAGAATATACTTTTGATTACAAATGGCCCTTTGTACGTGGGAGTCCATTTACTCCTGGGATAACCTTATGGCAGTATGATGTTCTTGACTACTAGATCACCCAGTTGATACACTTAACGTCTGACCTTTTTGTTGAATACCTTGATCATCCTCTTTTGATACATTTGACCATGACAGACAGCAGTAAGCCTTTTCTCATCAATTATATTCAGTTGATCAAGTCGAGTCTGGGTCCAATCGTCTTTGTTCAAACCCGTATCCTTCATGATCCTTAAAGATGGCATCTGGACCTCAATAGGTAGGACAACCTCCATACCATATACCATAGAATAAGGTGTTGCCCCTGTTGATGTACATGCTGAGGTGCGGTAACCATGAAGAGCAAATGGTAACATCTCGTGCCAGTCTTTGTATGTCACCGTCATCTTCTGTATGATCTTTTTAATGTTCTTATTAGCAGCCTCCACAATGCCATTCATCTTCGGCCGGTAAGGGGAAGAATTATGATGTTGGATCTTGAATTGTTTACAGAGTTAGGTGATCATTGTATTGTTGATATTTGTACCATTTCCTGTGATGATTCTTTTTGGCACACCATACCGACAAATCAGGTTATGTTTGATAAATCGCGCCACCACGTTCTTGGCAACAGTAGCAAAAGAGGCAGCCTCGACCCACTTCGTGAAGTAATCAATGGCCACTAGGATGAAGCGATGCCCATTGGAGGCGGTAGGTCTAATCTCTCTAATCATGTCAATGCCCCACATTGCAAAGGGCCAGGGAACCGTCAAGACGTTCAAGAGAACCGAAGGTACATGTACTTTATCAACATAGATCTGGCATTTGTGACAAGTTCTGGAATGCTGATAACAGTCTGCTTCCATAGTGGACCAATAGTATCCTGCCCGTAGGATCTTTTTAGCCATGGTATGTCCACTAGAATGGGTTCCAAAGGTACCTTCGTTTAAATCTTCCATAATCCTCTCCACTTCGCTCTTGTCTATGCACCGAAGTAAAGTAGAGTTATGGTTGCGCTTGTAGAGGATTCCATTACTAATGAAGAACTTTGTGGTGAACCTTCTCAGAAACTTCTTATCATTGACAGGTGCCCCCTCAGAATATTCTTGGGCCTCGAGATACCTCTTTACTTCATGAAACTAAGGTTTGTCTTCTACTTCTTCAATATCAATCTCATAGCAGTAAGCTGGTTCATCCAACCTCTCAATAGTGATTCGAGGAGCCTCGTTGTCCCATCTGACATTGAACATGGATGACATAGTAGCTAGCGCTTCTGCTAACTGGTTCTCTTCTCATGGAAAATGTTCAAAGGTGACCTCTTCAAAGTGTGGGAGAAATGTCAGCACATGTTCTTTGTAAGGGATGAGATTCGGGTGCTTCGTGTCCCACTCCCCTTTGATCTGACTTATTACCAAGGTTGAACCCACGGAAGCACTCAAGAACTTGATCCTCAGGTCAATAGCAGCTTTGAGACCCACAATGCATGCTTCATACTCCGCCATATTGTTGGTACAGTTGAAACATAATCTGGAAGTTAAAGGAGTATGACAGCCCTCGGGAGATATGATTACAGCACCAATGCCATTGCCGAGTGCGTTGGAAGCTCCGTCGAAGACCATAGTCCATCGGGATCCTTCCTCAGGTCCTTCATCTGGTCCAGGTTCTTCACATTCAGTCACTAACATAATATTCTAATTCGGGAACTCAAAATTCATGGACTGGTAGTTATCCACGGTCTGATGAGCCAAATGATTAGCTAATACACTTTCCTTGATTACTTTCTGTGTTGTGTATTGGATATCATATTCGGTCAAGATCATTTTCCATCTCACTATTCTTCTGGAGAGAGTGCGCTTCTCGAAGATGTACTTGATCGGATCCATCTTAGATATCAACAAAGTAGTGTCGGTTAACATATACTGTCTCAGTCGGCGAGCAGACCATGCTAAAGCACAACAATTTTTCTTAAGCAATGAGTATCTTGTTTCACAGTCGATAAACGTTTTGCTAAGGTAGTATATTTTGTGGTCTTTTCGAACGGACTCGTCATGCGGCCCCAGTACACACCCCATTGAATTATCTAACAATGTTAAGTACATTATCAAAGGTCTTCCCTCAATCGAAGGCATCAGAATTGGAGGTTCTTGAAGGTATTATTTGATTCTCTTGAAGGCAGTCTGGTATTTGTCATTCCATTTTACCAATTGATCTTTCTTCAGGAGTTTGAAGATTGGCTCATAAGTAGCAGTTAAATGGGAAATGAATCTGGCAATGTAATTTAGGCGTCCCAAGAAACCTCTAAACTCCTCAGTGCAAGGAACCGACATCTCTTGTATGGCCTGTGTTATACCCCAAAATTTGCCCTCCCATATTCTTCAAGAACTTGCCAAGCCAAGCTACAAAATTCCCCAAGGGTTGTGCAGTGCAACAGTCTCCTACACAGTCAAAACTAGGGTTTGGGTTCTGATCAAGAAAAGGAAGTTTTCAAAGGCCCAATCAAGTCTCATATGCCTACAAAGATGGTCAAGTATCCTCATATCAAGTTTCAAGGCATTCAGTTCAAGATTGCACAGTCAAAACCCTAGATTGCACTACAGTCAACTGTAGGGGCAAAAGGGTCATTTGGCAGTCAAAAGTTCAAATTTTTGGTCAACCTATCATTTTGAAGCCACAAACATCATTTGATCAATGCTTGATCATGATTCTCAAAATTTGGCTCAGAAATCATCAAAGATGCAAAAGTTGCTATCTTTGGACAGCTGAAAAAGTCAACTGAAATTGACCAGGGCATAACTTTCACATGGATTATCAGAAAAAATTCCATCCAAAGCTCATTTTGAAGAGAAAGACATTTCCTACAACTCATCTTCATACTTCAAGTCCAAGAAATGCTCTCACAAAAAGTTATCAATTTCAACATTATAGGTCATTTTCAAAAGTCAACAAAAAGGGACTTTAAGTCAAAGGCCATAACTTGAGATTGGTAAATCAAAATGACATGGGACCAAAGGCATTGGTTAAAGGACTCAAAGACCTTTCCAAAATGTCCAAGAACAGGTGAAAAGCTTAAAAATTGAGCAAGTTATGCCTTGTAGAAGTTGGGAAATTTTTGAGAAATGGCAAAAGTCAACTATCCTTGAAAATCCAATTTTGACAAAAGGGCCCCATTTTTCTCACTTTGTCCATCCTTGTCATGCCACACACGTGGCCCATGGTTGATTTCAAGACCAAATGTTGACTTTTTTATTTTATTTAATTTTTGATGATTTAATTCATTTTAATTCATTGAAAATTCAAATAAAATTTAAAAATCAATGAAATGGTGTCATATGAACTTGGACAAGTTCTATGTATCATGAACCAACTCAAAAATCAGGCCAAGGTTCATTTACACACTAGGTCTAGGTTTTGGCTAGAAAATAGGAAAAGTGGTTAATGGATGAAACCCTAAGGCCAATTCTCTAACAAGCATGAATTAAGGAGAGTTAGCAAGCCTATTCAATTCTATGATGATCACTGAGTCCAACCCTACCTAGAACATAGCAAAAAGCTCGCTGAAAAAGCCATTGAACATTTGAAATTTTGGCCATAAAATGCAAAACTGAAGTCAGTGCTAGGGATCCTTTGAAGCCAAAATTTTTGTACCAATAGCTTCCTGAGATAATTCTGAACGATTTTCAATTCATAACCTCAATCAAAGCTCCTTGAATTGGTAGTTACAAGTGAAACTGTACAGCAAAATTTTTGAATTCGTGTTCTTGATTCTAAGCATCCTTTTGCATTTTTAATTACATATTCATACTCACAATGATGTTTCCAAACTGACCAATGCATTTGATTTCATTTTGGTGCCATAAATATGAACTTGCCATTTTCGAATTCTAGGGTTCCAGTGTTCTTAAATTGGGGATTTTGAGTAGAGGTAAAATTAGAGCTTCAGAGCAACACCATTACACTCCATGCGTCTGGACGAAGAGATCTACCTATTCGCGCCTAATTTATATTAGGAAACAAGCCATTCGCTATTTTCTAAAAGGCCTTCTACAGCAACGGGTTAAAACCGTTGCTTATGGCTTGTGTGTTTCAGAAAAAAAAGGGAACGAGGACGATGATGTGCTGGCGTACAATGGTTGGATGTTTTAAATTCTGCGCGCCCAATTATTAATGCGCCTAGTTTTCCTTTTTGTTTTTTATGCGTTATAATATAGTAACTAATGCATGGTAGCTCAGCTGGCAGGGACACACGCTATTGACCACAATGACCTGGGTTCAAGTCCCAGGTCCTGCAAAAATTCAATATAATTTTTCATTTCAAGGTTCCATGCAGCGCTCACACTGATGCTCACCATACTCCATCAGAATTCAACCTCCACGTGTCCCAGGGCCTCAGATCCATGGCCAAGATGAAGAGTGCACCATACATCAAGTCAACAGGCGTGCACTGGATCAAAAAAGTCAACCAATTCTCACAAATAACTGGGCCAGGCTTCTCAAAACTGCACCTCCAATTCAAATCCACACCTCCCTGGTTATATCTTTTTTTCTTTTTTCTAATTTTCTTTATATTCCATTATTTTTAAATTCACTTGTGTTTTATTTTCTTATTTAATTAATTCTTACAAAAATGCAAAAACATTAAAAAATACAGAAAGGACAAAAAAAATATAATTTTGATTCTTTTTTTTAATAAATTAAAATATAACTCATTTAGTTTAATTAGGTCTTAGTTTTAATTTTAATTCTTTTTTCATAATAAAAATCCAAAAAATGTAGAATTAGGTTAATTATTAATTTTTTATATCCTTTTTAATTCTTTCCTTTTTTCTCACAATATTATTATTTATTATTTATTTTCTATAAATCAAAAATTGTACATAAATTAGTTTAGAATTTAATTAGGTTAGAAATTAAATCTTTTTTCATAATAAACTTAAAAAATGATAGAACTAGGATTTTAATTTTAATTAACTTTTCTCTTTTTTCTTTTAAACCTAAAAAACACAAAAACATTATTTTTCATTTAATTTTTAATTTCCTTGATTAATTTTAATTATTTGTAAAAGGGTCCAACGCCCTAATTTTGTTTAGTCTTTATTGCGCGCATTTATTTTACATTGTTTAAATACCTCTGTATATGCCCCAAAGCCTTGTAATAAGTTTAGATTTATTTTTCGCACTTTTTATTTATTCGCTTTATTTATTTTCAGTCAAATCGGGTTCGGTTTTTTGGCGATGTGGACCCGCGCCGGTTGTAATAGTTTAGATTTAAATTCCCGCACTTTTAACTGTTAATAAATATGCATGAAAGAATGAATGCCCAAAAAATAAAATCGAATCGTTAGATCACCAATACATGACAAGACAAACAATGAACTGAAAATGACACACAATTCGCACACACCACCCCTAGGGTACGCCTCACTGTTGCCTTTCGAAAGGTGATCGTCGAGTAGAGGACGTCTTAGTAAGTCCTCATGATCCGGGAACCCGGCATGAGGGTAGCTTCTAAGGTGTCTTCCCATTGCTCCGGTGATCACCATGTCCCTAAAACACGAATTGACCCGAACACCTCCAACGGTGGTGCTACCTACCTCTCAATGGTGGAATGGCACTACTTTAAAGGACATCTACACAGACTAATTCCTTAGGGTAGGTAGGTTCTCAAAGGTACTTGCTCTAATTTCAAACAAATCAAAACATCTTTTCACACCGACACACTTTCAAAAACTTTCAAAACAAACTTTTCAAAACACTCTGACGCACGAGTTGAACTGAAACTTTTCAAAGAATATTTTTGAAACCCACATTGAAAAGCAAGCAAACAATTTTGAAAACACATTGAGCAAGTACCTAAGAGCCCATGGATAACCATGGATAGAAAGGGTGCTAACACCTTCCCTTTCTATAACCTACCTCCCGAACCGAGAGCAATCTCTTTAAGGAATTTTTCTGTGCTTTTGTCCTTTCCTATTGGAGAAAATAAAAGACGGTGGCGACTCTTGCTTCCGCGACATTTCGCGAACCAGCTTTAAAACAGTCAGTTCCAGATCCACCGATCACAGAACTGGCGACTCTGCTGGGGACTAAACTTAAAGTGAGGTGTACCTTAGGACTAAAGATCACTGTGTTTTCAATTGCTTTCCTTGTATGCTTTAAAATTGTGGGTTGCTTGGGAGTTCTATAGATCCTAACCCGGATCTGGGGGATACCCTTTTAGAAAGTAGCAACAAGGCTGTGAGGGAACTGTGCGGGGTATACCGACATGGTTGAAGCAGTCTGCTACGTTGATGTGGCATTTTGGTGTGTACCGGTAACCCTTGAGTCAGTCAAGGAGAGTACGGGGCCTCCATGTGGTGTCATGAAGCATCAACAGACCTTAGGAACCTTAATTGAACAATCTTGGCCTCTTTAGGGTAGTGAGATAACTGACTTTGGTGCAGTCCGAGGTTGGTTGATACTCGATACTACACTCAATTGAGGGTTGCTTTCCTGGAATATTTCGGTCGCCAGTTCAGTGGCTAAATCGAAACGATGAACAATGAAAGCAATCCCGTGATATTGGGAACCTTAGAACCCGGTTACTTTGATTAGGACAGGATGAACCCACCAACTTCAAGAGGGTACTACCCAGACCTCATGCTGGCCTTAAACCTTAAGGGCCTGTCTTGTGTTCCTTGTGTGCCTTACATGTTTGTCTTTGTAAATATCTGTGTTTAATCATAGCATCATGACATCATCCAGCATCATATGCATTAACTAACCATTTCAGGGGTTCGAATTTTCATCTTTGTTCTTGTTTTGTAGGACATGGAAACTGTTCGTAGAAAGACAATTCCAATCAGTCTTGTAAGGATCCCTCCTCAGCTTAAGGAGCTTATATCCAGGATTCCCGAGAACTCTTCTTTCAGTGAAAGGCATGGAAGCCTCATCAGCTTGGTCAACACCAACATTGAGGAAGATATGATAAAAGTCCTGTTCCAATTCTTTGACCCTCTGCATCACTGTTTCACTTTCTTGGACTATCAGTTGGTACCTACATTGGAGGAGTTCTCCCGACTCCTGAAGATCCCTATCCTTGATCAGCTACCCTTCAACGGTACAGAAAAGGAACCTAAGCTTGAAGAGATTGCTAAAGCCTTGCACCTGCAGTCATCTGACCTCAAGGGACATTGGGAAGTTAGAAGTGGTATCAAAGGGTTCTTAGCCAGGTTTCTGTTTGAAAAGGCCTATGATTGTTGGAACTCTCTTGACTTACAAGCTTTTGAAAAGGTTGTGGCTCTTCTTGTTTATGGTTTGGTGTTGTTCCCTAACCCAGATCAGCTCATTGATATCAGTGCTGTCCAGATCTTTATGTCCAGGAATCCTATACCTACGTTGCTGGGAGACCTCCTTCACTCATGTTACACTCGAACCATGAGAAAAAGAGGTGTCCTAATGTGTTGCACTCCTCTCCTGGGAAAGTGGTTTATTTCGCACCTTCCACAATCAGTCCTGAAGAACGAGCGGGGTTTGAGATGGTCACAACGGTTGATGACTCTTACACATGCAGATATACATTGGTGCCCTAGGTCCAGAGAAGATGTCACTATCATTGATCGTTGCGGGGAATATCCTAATGTTCCTTTACTTGGAATCAGAGGGGGTATTACTTATAGTCCATGCCTGGCTTGGAGACAATTTGGTTATGCTCGGAGGGATGGTCCTCATGACATGTTGATACCTGACATAGTTTTTGACTTCGACAACGATACTCAAGGACTTCGCCAGAGATTTATCAGAGCTTGGAGGATGCCTAGTAGGATAGACAGCAAGACACTGGGGCACAGGAACTCCATCCCTTTGGAGCCTTACCTCAAGTGGGTACGAGCCCGCTCTCAGAAGTTAGTAATGCCTTATCCTCACATGCTTCCAGTAATTAAAGAGCCTGCCTTGGAAGGAGAGATGTCTCATGTTATTCAGCACCCTGATATGCCCACATCCTGGGAAGAGATGCAGAAGAGTTGGATCCAGCTTAAAGAAGAGAGGAATTCTCTTGAGACTAGTTTGCACGCCAGTGAAAAGAAGGTTTTGGAGCTCACTCGCCTGTTGCACGAGGAAAGGAATCTCAACACTTACATAGCTCCAGAGAAGATGCGCAACATATTTTGGATGTGACTTGATCTTTTTGTATTTTTGCCCATGAGGCTTTGATGTATTAAAACAATGATTTTCTTAATAATAAAGTGTGTTCCTTTTGGTCTACAACAAATTTGAATTTTCGAACTCTTGAATGCATTGCATAAACACATATCATTCATCATGTGCATCATAAATACTCTTCTTTTCAGGTTGTTTACCGTTCTTCGCTGTTTATTTCAGCATCATGAACCCTCCTGAATCATCAACCGATGCGGCTATCAAGGCTCTTCAGGCGCAGAACGTCCAGTTTCAGGCGCAAAACGCCCAATTTCAGGAGCTGATCAAGGGCCTGTCTCAGGGTCAACAAGAGTTGAAGACCATGCTTCTGAAGAAGACTAAGAAGAAGAGGAGGACTGTGCTATTTAACACTGGGCGCAGACTCGGGAACACTTTGGTTGTTGAAGCTGAAAGGACTCCTCCATCTGTGACAGAAGGTAGTCACCATGAAAGGGAGGTCACTACTCCTGTGGGCTCTGACACTGAAACAGACTTCAACGACGACCAGTACCCTCCTGCTGAAGACCGGTACAAACAGCTGGAAGACAGATTAAAGGCTGTGGAAGTTCAACGGGTACCTGGATTGGATTTCGGAGACTTGGGGTTATCTACTGGAGTGGTGATCCCACACAAGTTCAAAACACCTGCCTTCGTGAAGTATGATGGGGCTTCCTGTCCCAAGATGCACCTCCGTTCTTATGTAAGGAAGATCCAGCCTTACACAGCAGACAAGAACCTTTGGATCCACTTCTTCCAGGAGAGTCTTTCAGGGACTCACCTCGATTGGTTCTATCAGCTAGATGGAATCAGCATTCGTAACTGGGAGGATCTGGCCACTGCTTTTTACAAGCAGTATCAGTATAATGCCGACCTCGCTCCTACGCGTACCCAGCTCCAGGGTATGTCGCTAGGGTCGGGTGAAGGTTTTAAGGAGTACGCTCAGAAATGGAGAGACCTGGCTGGCAGGGTGCAGCCACCGTTGACGGATCGGGAGCTGGTAGATATGTTCTTGGGGACCCTGTCTGGTCCATTTTTCAATCATCTCATTGGTAATTCCTCTGCTGGGTTTACCGATCTAATCCTGACTGGTGAAAGGATTGAGGCCGGTATAAAATCAGGGAAGATACAGAAAGTTGCCTCCTCCAGTACTGAGAAGAAACCCTTCAAAAAGGAGGCTAGTGCTGTATATAACTCCCGGAGAACAGAGCGACCTGAACACCGCCAATCTGTCAGTGCGGTAATGATTGCCAAACCTGCTGCTGCTCCTCGACCAACTAATCCTCAAAAGTTTGAAAGACCCCGGAGAGAGTTCACCCGGTTAAGCATGACCTTATCACAAATCCTGCCACAGTTGCTATCTACCAATTTAGTGACTGTCAAGGAGGCTCCAAAGTTTCCCAACACTGCATCTCCCAAGTTCAATCCAAATGCTCGCTGTGCTTATCACTCTGATAGCCCGGGGCATAACACAGATGACTGTTGGGCCCTAAGAAATAAGGTTCAAGACCTCATTGATGCAAAGGAGATACAGTTTGAGGCGCCCGAGGGGCCAAATGTTGTAAATGCTCCCTTGCCCCAGCATGGGGTGAATGCTGTTGAGGAAAATTTGTATGTAGCTTCGGTGGATGATGTTGCTACTCCGTTGCTGATGGTTAAGAGGAATCTGTTGCTAGCCGGTTTATTTCCGGGATGTAGCGAAAGTTGCCCTCTATGTGTTGCTTCCCCTGTTGGTTGTTCTCTGTTAAAGTCAGGCATCCAAAACCTGATAGATAATAGAGAGATTTTGTTTGAAAAGACTGTTGTTCCTGCTGCTCCTGTTGAAGAAGTGTCAATCGTTACCATCTTCAACAACTATTCCGAGGCTCCTTCAAAGAAGCCTATACAAGTTTTGTCAGTTCACAAGAATGTTCCCATCACCATTACTGTTCCGGGGCCTATACCCTACAAATCTGATAAGGCTGTCCCATGGCACTATGGGGCGGATGTTTATGTTCTGGGTGTGAAACAAGAGTGCAACATTGATACTGGTGTCTCCAACATCACCAGGCCTGCTAAGGTCACTCGTAGTGGAAGACTGTTCTCGCCAGACATTGCTCCTCCAGCAATTCATAGGCCTTTGATCTTCACACCTGCCAGAGCGCCTGTTTCTCCTTCTGACCAAGTATCCACTCCTGCTGCTGAGTCATCTGATACTCGGGGCAAGGGAACTGCTGCTGATGTGCCTGCCAGGACGGAGGCACCAAAGACCATTGTTGAGGCTTCCAAGCAGGAAATGGAAGAAATTCTCAAGATAATAAAGAAAAGTGATTTCAATGTTGTGGAACAGCTGGGGCACACCCCCTCTAAAATCTCCATGTTGTCACTGCTGCTGTGTTCAGAGGCCCATGCAAAGGCTCTGATTGCTTTCTTAAAGACTGCCCATGTACCCCAAGATACGACTGCTGACCAGTTCACCGATTGTGTGGCCAACCTAACTGCTGATAATGGCCTGGGTTTCTCTGATGCCGATCTGACAGCAAAGGGGAAGAACCATAATGATGCCCTGCATGTCTCCATTGAATGCAGGGGCACTACTCTTGCTCATGTGCTGGTTGATACAGGTTCCTCATTAAATGTGCTGCCCAAGAAGGCTCTGGATAGGCTGGATTGTGAGGGTCTAGAGCTCAAACCAAGTAGCATTGTTGTCCGGGCCTTTGACGGGTCCAAAAGAATGGTGCATGGTGAAGTGGACATCCCAATCAGGGTTGGGTCACAAGTATTTGATTCAAAATTTTATGTGATGGACATCCATCCGTCCTATTCTTGTTTGCTGGGTCGCCCATGGATCCACAAGGCTGGAGCTGTGACCTCCACATTGCATCAGAAGCTCAAGTACCCGGTCAGGGGGAGGATCGTAACAGTGCAAGGGGAGGAGGAATACATGGTCAGCCACCTCAACTCTTTCAGATACGTGGAAATGGATGGGGAGTTCATTGAAACCCCCTTTCAACATTTTGAGGAGGTACCACCAACCTTGGCAACAGCAGAAGATGAAGAGGTTTCTCCTATGAAGATGGCCTCCTTAAAGGACGCCCGGGCTGTGATCAAAAAAGGCGAATGTGCAAACTGGGGCAAGCTCCCTGATCTTACTCCTAAGACTAACAAGTTTGGGCTGGGTTTCACCACAGAAGCTCAGAAAGCGGTGCGCAAGGCAAGAATTGGAAGACCTCCGTTGCTCATCACTCAGCATGGAGTGAATGCTATTGGAGAGGAAGATGAAGTGGGAGAGTCAGAGTTCGATAGCTGGATCTACCCAACGGCCGACGGTGGATTGACCAATTGGACTGCTAAAGATTTTACTCCCATAACTTTTGTTCCCCAGTAATGAATTTCTTTGTTTTTGATTTGTAATAAACAATAATTTGAGACTATATGGCCCGGTGTCTTACCCGGGGCACCGTGGTTTTATTTATGAGGGCTTTTTGTTTGTCACTATCATATATCATGAATAAAAGCATTGGACGTTTTTCACATTTCAAATTTTGCGCTCCTTTTCTTTCCTTTCTTTACATATTGCAAAACAGCTGTATTTACACACACACTCACTCATACAGGTTTCAATCCACTCTGGATCTCACTGGTAACGACTCTGCTACTGCCAGTCATGACTTCGAAAATCCGATCAACTTAGCCGCAGACGAAGGTGAAGATGATTGCGAAGTGCCTGGTGAACTTGCAAGACTGTTACAACAGGAAGAGAGGGCAATTCAACCCCATGAAGAGCCAGTGGAAACAATAAACTTGGGTACTGAGGAAGACAAGAAAGAGGTGAAGATTGGTGCCAACCTAGAATTCAGCGTGAAGCAACGGTTGACTCAGATGCTGCAGGATTATAAAGAAATCTTTGCCTGGTCCTACGAAGATATGCCCGGATTAGATACCGACATTGTGGTCCATCACTTACCAACTAAAGAAGATTGCCTTCCGGTTAAGCAAAAGGTCCGCCGTATGCGTCCAGAGATGTCCGAGAAGATTAAAGCCGAGGTGATGAAGCAGTTTGATGCCGGGTTTCTTGCAGTAACTTCTTACCCTCAGTGGGTTGCTAATGTGGTGCCGGTACCTAAGAAGGACGGCAAGGTCAGGATGTGTGTTGACTACAGGGATCTGAACAGGGCCAGCCCCAAGGATGATTTCCCTCTACCCCACATTGATGTCCTTGTTGATAATACAGCTCAGCATAAAGTGTTCTCTTTCATGGATGGTTTTTCAGGCTACAATCAGATCAAGATGGCTCCTGAAGACATGGAAAAGACTACATTTGTTACTCAGTGGGGCACCTTCTGCTACAAAGTCATGCCTTTCGGACTAAAGAATGCTGGGGCAACCTACCAACGTGCCATGGTTACCTTATTTCATGATATGATCCATCATGAGATAGAAGTGTATGTGGACGACATGATCGCTAAGTCCCAGACTGAGGAAGAGCACCTTGATCATCTGCAGAAACTGTTTGACCGGTTGAAATTGTACAAGCTGAGGTTGAACCCGAACAAGTGCACCTTCGGGGTAAGATCTGGAAAGTTGCTAGGCTTCGTGGTAAGTGACAAGGGAATTCAAGTGGACCCTGCTAAGGTCAAAGCCATTCAAGAGATGCCAGTTCCTAAGACAGAGAAGGAAGTCAGAGGCTTTCTAGGACGTCTGAATTACATTGCTCGGTTCATCTCACACTTAACTGCTACCTGTGAACCAATCTTCAAGCTGCTGAAGAAAGATCAGGTAGTACGCTGGAATGATGAATGTCAGGCTGCTTTTGACAGAATCAAAGAATATCTCCAAGAACCACCCATCCTTATGCCACCAGTTGAAGGGAGACCTTTGATACTTTACCTGACAGTACTTGATAATGCAATGGGGTGTGTGCTGGGGCAGCATGACGAGTCTGGCCGAAAAGAGCATGCCATTTATTACCTTAGCAAAAAGTTTACCGACTGTGAGACCCGATACTCACTGCTTGAGAAAACTTGCTGCGCTTTGGTATGGGCTGCTCGCCGGCTGAGACAGTATATGCTGACTCACACTACCTTGTTAATCTCAAAAATGGATCCTATAAAGTACATATTTGAAAAACCTGCTCTGTCTGGGAGAATTGCAAGATGGCAGATGATCTTGACGGAATACGACATTCAGTACACGACCTAAAAAGCCATCAAGGGAAGTGTATTGGCAGACCACCTAGCACATCAAGCTGTGGATGACAACCAATCAATGAACTTCGAGTTTCCAGATGAAAGCATTATGATAGTAACTGACTGTGAAATACCTGGACCGGATGAAGGACCTGAACCAGGATCCCGATGGTCTATGCACTTTGACGGAGCCTCCAATGCTTTGGGAAATGGTATCGGCGCCATAATCGTATCTCCACAAGGTACTCATACTCCACTCACCGCCCGGCTGTGTTTCAACTGTACCAACAACATGGCGGAGTATGAAGCGTGTATTATGGGTCTTCAAGCTGCGATCGACCTGAGGATCAAATTTCTGAGTGTCTTCGGAGATTCCGCTCTCGTGATCAATCAGATCAAAGGAGAGTGGGATACGAAACACCCAAACTTGATTCCTTACAGAGAATGTGTGTTGGCCCTGATCCCCCACTTCACAGAGATAACATTTGAGCACTTTCCAAGAGAAGAGAATCAGTTGGCGGACGCGTTAGCTACAATGTCTTCAATGTTCAAGGTCAAATGGGATAATGAGGCTCCCCGGATCACCATCTGGAAACTGGACGAACCGGCATACTGTTGTGATCTCGAAACTGAATTGGTGACTGAGAAACCTTGGTACCACGAAGTGAAGAGATATCTGGAAGCTCAGGAATACCCTGAAGGAGCATCTGTCAATGATAGGAAATTCCTGAGGAGGTTTGCAGCCAAGTTCTTCCTAAGCAACGGCATCGTGTACAAGCGAAACCATGATTCCACCTTATTGCGTTGTGTGGATAAGACTGAAGCAGAAAGAATCATGGAAGAGCTGCATGAAGGGACCTTTGGTACACATTCCAGTGGACACACTATGGCTAAGAAAATCCTACGGGCAGGATATTACTGGTCTACAATGGAAGCTGACTGTTACCAACATTCCAGGACATGCCACAAATGCCAGATTTATGCAGATAAAGTGCATGTTCCTCCGGTTCCCCTGAATGTTCTGACTGCACCTTGGCCGTTTGCAATGTGGGGCATAGACATGATCGGCGAGATAAAACCTACGGCATCCAATGGACATCGCTTCATCCTAGTAGCGATTGATTATTTTACGAAGTGGGTTGAGGCAGCATCCTATGCTACGGTAACCAAGACTGTTGTGGCACGGTTCATTCGGCACAACCTGATCTGTCGGTACGGTGTCCCTGAGCGGATTATTACAGACAACGGTACCAATCTGAACAATAAGATGATCGCTGAGCTCTGCGAACAGTTCAAGATACAGCACCACAATTCTTCTCCTTACAGACCGAAGACGAATGGGGCTGTAGAAGCAGCTAATAAAAACATCAAGAAGATCGTGCAGAAGATGACAGTAACGTATAAAGATTGGCACGAGATGTTACCGTTCGCTCTGCATGGGTATCGTACCTCAGCTAGGACGTCAACCGGGGCAACTCCTTTCTCTCTGGTTTATGGCATGGAGGCAGTCTTGCCGATCGAAGTACAAATTCCTTCTCTCTGGATAATGAAGGATGCAAATCTGAATGAAGATGATTGGATCCAGGCACGACTTGATCAGCTCAACCTTATTGACGAAAAGAGACTTGCTGCTATCTGTCATGGTCAGACGTATCAGAAACGAATGATCAGGGCATTTAACAAAAAGGTCAGACCACAGGAATATCAAGTCGGGGATCTGGTGATCAAGCGAATCATCCTTCCTCAGAGTGATCCAAGGGGCAAATGGACCCCTACGTACGAAGGGCCATTTGTGGTTAAACATGTGTTCTCAGGAGGAGCAATGATATTAACCAATATGGATGGTGACGACCTTCCTCACCCCGCCAATGCAGACATAGTTAAAAAATACTACGCATGAAAAAGACCCGCTAGGCTGACATGTCTAGGCAAAAATTAGGGCTTCCCGTCGAACCAAAAGGGTTCGGGCAAAATGAAGGGATGAAAATGGAAAAATCTGTACACCCGGCAAGTCGAAAACCTGAAAAGGCGGCTTGGGCAAAAATGGGTATCCCGGTGGACTGAAAACCCGAAAGGGCAGTCCAGGCAAAAATTAGGGATAAAAGCGTAATACTATGTCTCATTGGATCACTTTGCATCCAGAATCCGGTATCTACATCAAGTTCAGACGGCATCGATCAGTCAGCTTCACCCTCAACCAAGGTCATCAAGTGATGAGACGCTCGGAGTTATAAAGGCAATAGCAGAGTTGAAACCCAGTGGATCATTCATCTTTCACACAGCTGTTTTATTTTCTTTTGTACAAAACTTGTATAAACTCTCTTGTTCGGCGACGTACCTCTTACTAGGACGCCAGCCTCTTGTACACAAAACGCCTATTCATAGGCTATTCAAAATCAATACAAATATACTTTTCAGTTAAACGTGCCAACTGTTTTTTCTTTTTCTGTTTTGTTTTGCGAAAAACGTCCAAGGTTCAATTTGTGATATATGCATTGACAATAATTTGCTAGCTCATAAATATTTGTATACGAAACAAAGAATTAATTGCAGGTGACACTAGAAACAGGGGCAATAATGAGTTGTCTGAGCAGTCTGATTGTTCTATCTTCCAAGGTGCCAAGGTAGGTTCAGCTAAAGAACCTAACCAGATTCCCCAGAGAGTGAGACAGCAAGTCAGTGCATTCTTCTCCAGCATATCAAAACTTCCCCGGGAGAGTCTCATCCAAGTTCCCCAGGAAAGGTGGAATTCATCTCCCCAAGCAGTAAGCTTATCCCCAGTAGATTCTGGAAGCTTATCCCCTCGCAAAGCACGAACGCGTCGTCCGGCTTTATTCAAAGAGTTATTTCCTTAACAGGATATAACTGGATTATCCTCAGCCAAAAGCCAAGGGAAAGTCGTCGTCAACGTAGTTCTTTCCTATCCTCAGCGAAGTCTATTCACACTTCCAATACAACAACGGTATCCCCAACAGAGCTACTATCAACATTCATCAAGGCATCACTCTTCCCACAGAGTATTGCTTCCCAGCATGGTTGCTAGAGTATCTTTTCTCCCCGCAGAATCCTCCATTTGCCAAGTTTATTCTGCAACGGAGTCATCTTCTCCTACCGGTATCCTTGCAATTATCATCCCCAGCGGAAGCAAAATCTATTCTTCGACATCAGCCCGGGATACGACTTCCCGGCACCCGTCAAGGATTCATTTTCCTAGACGAAAACATACATAAAACATCACATACAGCATTATAGCATGCATAACGCACTGCATCATACAAATCTCATTTATGTTGAGAACATCATTGCTTGATCCATATCATGCATTGCATATGACTGACTTTTACCTTTCAGGGAAGATCCAGTTAAGTTCTCAAGCTACATTTCAAGACCTAGACTGGTTCAGTCAAAGGCCTTCTCTGGTTCAGTTAAATCGTCCCAAGATTTTCCTGATGCTTATCCCATTGAAGACATTTCAAGACCTAGACTGGTTCAGTCAAAGGCCTTCTCTGGTTCAGTCAGATCAATCTTAAGATCTCCCTGATGCTTATCCCTTTGAAGACATTTCAAGACCTAGACTGGTTCAGTCAAAGGCCTTCTCTGGTTCAGTCAGATCAATCTTAAGATCTCCCTGATGCTTATCCCATTGAAGACATTTCAAGACCTAGACTGGTTCAGTCAAAGGCCTTCTCTGGTTCAGTTAAATCGTCCCAAGATTTTCCTGATTGCTTATCCAGTTGAAGACATTTCAAGACCTAGACCGGTTCAGTTAAATCGTCCCAAGATTTTCCTGATTGCTTATCCAGTCAAAGGCCTCTCTGGTTCAGTCGGATCGACCTTAAGATCTCTCTGATTCTTATCCCAGTAGAAGACACCCCAGATTTTTCTCAACGAGCGTTGTTGAAGTTAAAGTCGCTCAAGGCTCTCTTACCATTCATGCTAAGGAAGTAATCATCCCTGCAACGTGTCAGGTACTCATTTTCTGTTTTGCAGGTATGCAGGTTCTCGCTAAGGAATCTCTTACGCGATCAACATCCAGATGGCATCTATAAGCCCATCATCCTACCCATCAATCTCTAAATGGCATCTATAAGCCCATTCCCCCACCACACTGCTACCATGTGAGCGCAAATTTCTGGGCACTCTAGTGTCCAATCATCTTTTACCCTCGGATTACGAAAGGCACGTCAGCCAATCTACATCCTCAGGTCTAAGAAGATTGAACAGGGGCAACTGTTATACCCCAAAATTTGCCCTCCCATATTCTTCAAGAACTTGCCAAGCCAAGCTACAAAATTCCCCAAGGGTTGTGCAGTGCAACAGTCTCCTACACAGTCAAAACTAGGGTTTGGGTTCTGATCAAGAAAAGGAAGTTTTCAAAGGCCCAATCAAGTCTCATATGCCTACAAAGATGGTCAAGTATCCTCATATCAAGTTTCAAGGCATTCAGTTCAAGATTGCACAGTCAAAACCCTAGATTGCACTACAGTCAACTGTAGGGGCAAAAGGGTCATTTGGCAGTCAAAAGTTCAAATTTTTGGTCAACCTATCATTTTGAATCCACAAACATCATTTGATCAATGCTTGATCATGATTCTCAAAATTTGGCTCAGAAATCATCAAAGATGCAAAAGTTGCTATCTTTGGACAGCTGAAAAAGTCAACTGAAATTGACCAGGGCATAACTTTCACATGGATTATCAGAAAAAATTCCATCCAAAGCTCATTTTGAAGAGAAAGACATTTCCTACAACTCATCTTCATACTTCAAGTCCAAGAAATGCTCTCACAAAAAGTTATCAATTTCAACATTATAGGTCATTTTCAAAAGTCAACAAAAAGGGACTTTAAGTCAAAGGCCATAACTTGAGATTGGTAAATCAAAATGACATGGGACCAAAGGCATTGGTTAAAGGACTCAAAGACCTTTCCAAAATGTCCAAGAACAGGTGAAAAGCTTAAAAATTGAGCAAGTTATGCCTTGTAGAAGTTGGGAAATTTTTGAGAAATGGCAAAAGTCAACTATCCTTGAAAATCCAATTTTGACAAAAGGGCCCCATTTTTCTCACTTTGTCCATCCTTGTCATGCCACACACGTGGCCCATGGTTGATTTCAAGACCAAATGTTGACTTTTTTATTTTATTTAATTTTTGATGATTTAATTCATTTTAATTCATTGAAAATTCAAATAAAATTTAAAAATCAATGAAATGGTGTCATATGAACTTGGACAAGTTCTATGTATCATGAACCAACTCAAAAATCAGGCCAAGGTTCATTTACACACTAGGTCTAGGTTTTGGCTAGAAAATAGGAAAAGTGGTTAATGGATGAAACCCTAAGGCCAATTCTCTAACAAGCATGAATTAAGGAGAGTTAGCAAGCCTATTCAATTCTATGATGATCACTGAGTCCAACCCTACCTAGAACATAGCAAAAAGCTCGCTGAAAAAGCCATTGAACATTTGAAATTTTGGCCATAAAATGCAAAACTGAAGTCAGTGCTAGGGATCCTTTGAAGCCAAAATTTTTGTACCAATAGCTTCCTGAGATAATTCTGAACGATTTTCAATTCATAACCTCAATCAAAGCTCCTTGAATTGGTAGTTACAAGTGAAACTGTACAGCAAAATTTTTGAATTCGTGTTCTTGATTCTAAGCATCCTTTTGCATTTTTAATTACATATTCATACTCACAATGATGTTTCCAAACTGACCAATGCATTTGATTTCATTTTGGTGCCATAAATATGAACTTGCCATTTTCGAATTCTAGGGTTCCAGTGTTCTTAAATTGGGGATTTTGAGTAGAGGTAAAATTAGAGCTTCAGAGCAACACCATTACACTCCATGCGTCTGGACGAAGAGATCTACCTATTCGCGCCTAATTTATATTAGGAAACAAGCCATTCGCTATTTTCTAAAAGGCCTTCTACAGCAACGGGTTAAAACCGTTGCTTATGGCTTGTGTGTTTCAGAAAAAAAAGGGAACGAGGACGATGATGTGCTGGCGTACAATGGTTGGATGTTTTAAATTCTGCGCGCCCAATTATTAATGCGCCTAGTTTTCCTTTTTGTTTTTTATGCGTTATAATATAGTAACTAATGCATGGTAGCTCAGCTGGCAGGGACACACGCTATTGACCACAATGACCTGGGTTCAAGTCCCAGGTCCTGCAAAAATTCAATATAATTTTTCATTTCAAGGTTCCATGCAGCGCTCACACTGATGCTCACCATACTCCATCAGAATTCAACCTCCACGTGTCCCAGGGCCTCAGATCCATGGCCAAGATGAAGAGTGCACCATACATCAAGTCAACAGGCGTGCACTGGATCAAAAAAGTCAACCAATTCTCACAAATAACTGGGCCAGGCTTCTCAAAACTGCACCTCCAATTCAAATCCACACCTCCCTGGTTATATCTTTTTTTCTTTTTTCTAATTTTCTTTATATTCCATTATTTTTAAATTCACTTGTGTTTTATTTTCTTATTTAATTAATTCTTACAAAAATGCAAAAACATTAAAAAATACAGAAAGGACAAAAAAAATATAATTTTGATTCTTTTTTTTAATAAATTAAAATATAACTCATTTAGTTTAATTAGGTCTTAGTTTTAATTTTAATTTTTTTTTCATAATAAAAATCCAAAAAATGTAGAATTAGGTTAATTATTAATTTTTTATATCCTTTTTAATTCTTTCCTTTTTTCTCACAATATTATTATTTATTATTTATTTTCTATAAATCAAAAATTGTACATAAATTAGTTTAGAATTTAATTAGGTTAGAAATTAAATCTTTTTTCATAATAAACTTAAAAAATGATAGAACTAGGATTTTAATTTTAATTAACTTTTCTCTTTTTTCTTTTAAACCTAAAAAACACAAAAACATTATTTTTCATTTAATTTTTAATTTCCTTGATTAATTTTAATTATTTGTAAAAGGGTCCAACGCCCTAATTTTGTTTAGTCTTTATTGCGCGCATTTATTTTACATTGTTTAAATACCTCTGTATATGCCCCAAAGCCTTGTAATAAGTTTAGATTTATTTTTCGCACTTTTTATTTATTCGCTTTATTTATTTTCAGTCAAATCGGGTTCGGTTTTTTGGCGATGTGGACCCGCGCCGGTTGTAATAGTTTAGATTTAAATTCCCGCACTTTTAACTGTTAATAAATATGCATGAAAGAATGAATGCCCAAAAAATAAAATCGAATCGTTAGATCACCAATACATGACAAGACAAACAATGAACTGAAAATGACACACAATTCGCACACACCACCCCTAGGGTACGCCTCACTGTTGCCTTTCGAAAGGTGATCGTCGAGTAGAGGACGTCTTAGTAAGTCCTCATGATCCGGGAACCCGGCATGAGGGTAGCTTCTAAGGTGTCTTCCCATTGCTCCGGTGATCACCATGTCCCTAAAACACGAATTGACCCGAACACCTCCAACGGTGGTGCTACCTACCTCTCAATGGTGGAATGGCACTACTTTAAAGGACATCTACACAGACTAATTCCTTAGGGTAGGTAGGTTCTCAAAGGTACTTGCTCTAATTTCAAACAAATCAAAACATCTTTTCACACCGACACACTTTCAAAAACTTTCAAAACAAACTTTTCAAAACACTCTGACGCACGAGTTGAACTGAAACTTTTCAAAGAATATTTTTGAAACCCACATTGAAAAGCAAGCAAACAATTTTGAAAACACATTGAGCAAGTACCTAAGAGCCCATGGATAACCATGGATAGAAAGGGTGCTAACACCTTCCCTTTCTATAACCTACCTCCCGAACCGAGAGCAATCTCTTTAAGGAATTTTTCTGTGCTTTTGTCCTTTCCTATTGGAGAAAATAAAAGACGGTGGCGACTCTTGCTTCCGCGACATTTCGCGAACCAGCTTTAAAACAGTCAGTTCCAGATCCACCGATCACAGCCTGCACCTTTGTAGGGTCTACCTGAATACCCTTTCACTGACAATGAAACATAGAAGTTTACCAGACCTTACCCTGAAGGTGCACTTGTTCGGGTTTAACCTTAGCTTGTATGTTTTCAACCTATCAAATAGCTTTTGTAGATGCTCAAGGAGCTTTTCTTCAGTTTGAGACCTGGCTATCATGTCATCAACATAAACCTCTATCTCATGGTGAGTCATGTCATGAAACAGGGCTACCATGGCTCGCTGATAGGTTGCCCCAGCATTCATCAACCCAAACGACATCACTTTGTAACAGAAAGTGCCTCCATTTCATGACGAAGGTTGTCTTCTCCATGTCTTCGGGTGCCATCTTGATCTGATTGTAACCTGAGAAACCGTCCATGAAGGAAAAGATCTTGTGCTGCATGGTGTTGTCAACCAGAACGTCAATGTGGGGAAGCAAGAAGTCATCCTTGGGGCTTGCCCTGTTCAAATCTCTATAGTCCACACACATCCATACCTTTCCGTCCTTTTTAGGCACCGGGACTACATTAGCAACCCATTGGGGATAAGAGGTGACAACTAAAAAACCAGCATTGAACTGCTTCATCACTTTCGCTTTGATCTTCTCTGGCATTTCAAGGCGCATACGGCAGACCTTCTGCTTTACCGGAGGGCAATCTTCTTTAGTTGGCAGACGATGAACCACAATATCTGTGTCAATTCCTGGCATGTCCTTATATGACCAGGCAAAGATCTCAACATAATCATGCAACATCCGTATCAACCGCTGTTTGACATTAAGCCCCAAATTTACATCTATCTTGACTTCTTTTCTGTCCTCTTCTATGCCCAAATTTACTGTCTCGACTATTTCTTCGTGAGGCTGTATAGCCCTTTCTTCTTGCTGTAATAGTCTAGCAAGTTCTCCAGGTACCTCACAATCTTCCTCACCTTCGTCCTCGGCTTGGTTGATCGGATTTTCAAAGTCATAACCGGCAATAACAAAACTGTTATCAATGGGATCCAGAGTGGATATGAATCTGCAGTTTGATACGTGAGTGTGTGTAAGAGCATATTTGTATAGAAAAAGTAGAAAAGAAAAAAACAGAGAGCGCAAAATTTGTATGCAATAAACGTCCAATGCTTTATTAATTCCATATGTAATTGAAATATGATAACCCTCACAAATAAACCAATGTGCCATGGGTAAGACACATGGCCATAAAGTTATATTGTTTATTACATATCCCAAAAACAAAAAAGGCAACTACTTCTGAACAAAAGTAATCGGTACAAAGTCTCTTTCCGTCCATTTACTGGGTCCACTGTTGGTAGTAGGGAAGATCCAACTATCCATGTCATCATCATCATCGTCACTGTCTTCTAGAGCGTTGACCCCATGATTGCTGATGCGTAGGGGAGGTCTTCCCGCACGATCGCGTCGAACAACCCTTTGATCCCCTGAAGAGAAACCCAAACCAAACTTATCAGACTTGTATGGAATGTCAAGGAGTTGGCCCCAGATGGTACACCCATCTTCTTCAATAACTGCTTTGGCATCCTTGAGAGAAGCCATCTTCAAGGAAGGTCTGGTGATCTTTGGCTAATTGGTGACAACTTCAGTTGCAACCATAGTCTGAGGCACCTCTTCGAAGTTCTCACATGGAGTCTCGATGAACTCTCCATCCATTTCTACGTACCTGAAGGAGTTCAAGTGACTGACCATGTATTCTTCTTCACCGTGTACGGTGATAATCTTTCCTTTTATCGGGTAATTCATCATCTGATGCAGAGTAGACGTGACAGCTCCCGCCCCATGGATCCAAGGGAGACCCAACAAACAAGAATAAGAGGGTTTGATATCCATCATGTAGAAGGTGGAGTCAAAGGTCTGAGAACCAACTTTGATGGGGATGTCCACCTCCCCGTGCACCATTCTCTTCGAACCGTCGAAAGCTCTCACTACTATGTTGCTGGGTTTCAAGGTCAAACCTTTACAGTCTAGTCTATCCAGAGCTTTCTTAGGCATCACATTCAATGATGAACCAGTATCTACTAGGACATGGGCCAAAGTAGTGCCCCTGCATTCGACAGAGACATGCAACGCATCATTGTGTTTCCTCCCTCTAGGTGTCAAATCAGCATCAGAAAAACCCAAACTGTTATAAGCCGTCAAACTGTCCACACAATCTTCAAATTGGTCAGCAGAGGTTTCTTGTGGCACATGAGAAATTTTAAGAAATTTCACTAGAGACTTCGCATGAGCTTCAGAGCACAACAATAAGGCTAGCATAGAAATCTTTAAAGGGGTCTGCCTCAGCTGTTCGACTACATTGTAGTCGCTCTTCTTTATAATTTTCAAAATTTCTTCCATCTCCTTCTTGGAAGCCTCTAGGATAGATACTGAATGCGCCTTTGTATGGACGGGCTCAATCAATATGTCTTTGCCCTGAGTCTCGGTCGACTCAGTGATAGGGGTGTCGGAAGGGGTAATCACAGGAATTGTAGTAGTAGTATCAACATGAACAAAAGTAGGAATAATCACAGGACTAGTAACAACTTTTGAAGGAGAAATCTCAGGGGAGAACACTCTTCCACTTCTTGTTATTTTGCTGGTTCCAACAATATTGCCAATGTCGGGATCAGCCTCTTCAGGAACCTGGTCTTCAACAGCCAACAAATCTTGCTTGATGCCGTGGTAGCAGACGTCACCCCCATAGTTCCAGGGAACAATTTTGTCCGAGGAGTACAGGATTGACCCTGGCATGGTGATAATCAGAGGAGCCAACTTCAGAGCAGATGTAATCCTGACGGGTATTTTGGTGGAGACCCTGGGAGGATTGGCGGAAATGGTTATTATTGAAACATCCTTGCAAGAAATATTCGGAATGGGAGTCTTTTCAAACAAAATTTCTCTATCATCCATCAGGCGCTGAACAACTGCCTTTAACAATTGACAACTAGTCGGTAAAGATAAACATAAGTGGCAACCTTCACCACAGCCCGAAAATAAACTGGCCTTCAACAGGTTCCACTTAACAATCAAGATAAGAGTAAGAAGTTCCTCAATAGAAGTAACAAACACATCATCTTCAACAGCGTTAACACCAGGACCGTGCTTGGGAATAGGAGCAGTGATAACATTGGGTATCTCATGGGCGTCAAATTCAGTTTCCTTTGCCTCGAGAAGGTCTTGTACCTTGTTATTCAAAGCCCAGCAGTTGTTGGTATCATGGCCTGTACTTTCTGAATGGTAAGCACATCGAGCATTGGGATTGTAACGGGGAGAGGCGGTGTTGGGATTCTTTGGAGCTTCCCCCAAGGTTACCAGATTAGATTTCAAAAAATGTGGCAAGACTTGGGATAAAGTCAAATTTATCTGGGTAAACTGTCTTACTGGCCTTTCCGATCTTGGTTGATTATTTCTTTGTTGAGTAGGTACAGGCTTAGAGATCATGACAACCCCTACTGCTGGACGACATTCAGTTCTGTCCTGATTCCTTTGATTGTACGCAACACTAACCTCTTTCTTCCTATAAAATAACTTCCTTACTGCATTGGAGGATGCGTCCCTTGGAATCTTCCCACTCCTAATTCCAGCTTCCACCCTTTCTCCTGTCAAAATCAATTCGGTAAAGCCGGCTGAGGAGCTTCCAATTAGGTGATTGAATAACGAACCAGACAGGGTACCCATAAACATATACACTAGCTCTCTATCCAACATGGGAGGCTGGACTCTTCCTGCTAATTCCCTCCACTTCTGAGCATAGTCTTTAAAGCCCTCGCTCAAGCCCATAGCCATACTTTGGAGTTGAGAACGGTTGGGAGAAAGATCTGCGTTGTACTGATACTGTTTGTAGAAAGCAGCAGCCAGGTCTTCCCAATTACGAATGTTGGCCCTTTCCAGCTGGTAGAACCATTCTAGTTGAGTTCCGGATAGACTATCCTGAAAGAAGTGAACCCACAAGTCCTTGTCATCAGTGTGAGGATGGATCTTCCTCACATAAGATCGGAGGTGCATCTTGGGACATGAAACCCTATCATATTTGGCAAACACCGGAACCTTGAACTTTTTCGGGATGACGACCCCAAAAACCAAACCCAACTCTTCGAAATCCAGACCTGGTACCTTCCAGAACTCTATTGCATTCAAGCGATCCTCCAGCTGTTTGTATTTTTCATTAACAAGAGGATACTGCTCCTCATCATAGTCAGATTCATCATCGGATTCTTTTGGACTGGAGTCTTCCTCTCTTGTTTCCTCCTCTTGATTGTCTCCTTCCTTTAATGAAGTTACCAGTTCAGAGGCTCGCCGCATTGGTCCTCTGATCGTACTTCCCAAGTTCACCACACCAGCTGGTTTCTTTGGCTTCTTTTTTTCTTTAACAATCAGGGCTTTCAGTTCTTCTTTCCCCTTGGCTAGAGCCATGATCATATGTTGAAACTGAGCATTCTGAGTCTGAAGATCCTTCACTGTTTGTTCGAGAGCCATTGCTGAAATAAACATCGAAGAAGATGAGAAACCTGCTTATGCAATGATATGTATGATATATGTATGCAATATTTTCAAGGATTTCCAAAACTCAAATTTGCTTAAACAGAAAGAGAACACACATTAATTGCATTAAGAAATTTTATTGGTCACAATAATGCCTCTTGGGCTTACAAAGGGAACAAAGCAACAATAAAATTCTCCAAGCAAAAGGAAGATTCAAGTTTCCCACGGGTGCATCCTCTTTGGTGCAATGTAGGCGTTTATATTCCTCTTATCGTGAAGTAACCGGGTGAGCTCTAGAACCTTCTTCTCATTGGCATAGAATTGGGCTTCAAAGGTATCTCGTTCTTCTTTGAGTTGGATCTAGGATTTTCGTAGCTCCTCGAAATCAGTTGGCATGTCAGGATGAAGAATAACGTAAGGGGTGTCTCCTTCAGTAATTGGTTCTACAATCAGATGTAAGATGGCAGGGTAAGGCATCATAAGACATTGATCACGAGCTCGCACCCATTTGAGGTAAGGATCAAGAGGGATGGAATTCTTGTGCCCCAGTGTCTTTCTATCAACTTTGTTTATCATGCCCTAAGCTCGAATGAACCTCTTACGATAACCCTGAACATCACTCTCATAGTCAAATATGATTCCTTGGACGAGCGTGTCGTGAGGACCATCCCTTCTAGCATAACCAAATTGTCGCAACACCAAACAAGGATTATAAGTGATTACTCCCCTAATGCCTAAGAGATGTACATTAGGGAATTTCCCACAGTGATCAATGATGGTGACACTCTCCAAGGACCGAAAACACCAATGAATATCTGAATGTGTAAGGGACATCAGCCTATGAGACCATCTCATACCCTGCTCATTCTTTAAAATAGGCCGGAGTAGGTGCGAAATAAACCACCTAGACAATAAAGGAGTGCAACACAGAAGGGTCCCTCTTCTCTTTAGAGTGCGAGTATGGAGAGAGTGTAGAATATCCCCAAGTAAAGTAGGTACCAAATTATGAGATAGAAACATATTAACCGCATTCACATCTATGAGTTGGTCCGTGTTAGGGAATAGTACCATCCCATAGATGATAAGGGCCAACACTTCTTCAAAAGCTTGTAAATCCAAGGTATCCAAAAAATAGTGAGCTTTCTCAAATAGAAACTTAGCTGGAAATCCTTGGACACTTCTTCTGGTTTCCCAATTTGCCACTACATCAGACCGTTGTAAAGACATAGCTTAAGCAATCTCTTCAGGCTTTGGGTCTCTTTCCGTACCATTGAATGGTAGCTGATTAAGGATAGGTACCCCCAATAACTGAGAAAATTCCTCCATAGTAGGCACTAACTGGTAATCAAGAAAAGTGAAGCAGTGGTGCAACGGGTCAAAGAACTGAAAGAGCACTTTTAACATTTCTTCACCAGAGGTTGCAGTGACCAAGTTGAGGAGTCGATCATTTTTTCAGTGAAGGGAGAGCTTTCAGGAATCCTTGATGCTAACTCTTTAAGTTGAGGATGCACTTTCACAAGGTTGATTTGGATAGTGTTCCTGCGAGCGGATGTCATGTCCTACAAAACAAGAAAAAGATAAGCCCTAGAAAATCCTTGAAATGGTTTGTATGATATGCGATGTTATGATGTCATGATTATGTTAAGAAATCACATATATAGCAAGCACAAATAAATCACACAAAAGACCCTAGGTTTAAGGATTGCATGGGTTTTAAGGTCATACCCTCTTGAAGTTGGATTAGTTCAACCTGTCCTATAAATAATAACCAGGTTCTAAGGGATCTCAATATCACTGACCTTTCCCACAAGCTTCATTCAATAGGAGACTGACTCGTAACTAAACAAAACTCAGGAGTCAAGTCTCAATGAGTGTATAATCGAGTATCTGCCAACTTTGGGAATACACCAAAGACGGCCATCTCGCTACGTCCTAATGGTGAAGTTGTTCATTTAAAGGTTCTAAGGTCAGTTGACGCTTTATGACACCACGCAGCGACCCCGTATTCTCCTTGATTAACTCAAGGGCTACCGGTACCAACCAAAGTATCGCATCAACGTAGCCATCGCTTCAACCGTGTCGGTATACCTCGCACAGTTTCCACAATCTATTGCTACTTACCTAACAGGTTTCCCCAGATCCGGGTGTAAGATCTATAGTAACCCAAACAATCCCTTAAAAGTAAAGAAAACAAACAAGCAAATAATTTAGAAATGATCTAGACCCTAAGGAAAACCCCATTTTTATTATTATTATCCCCAGCAGAGTCGCCAGTTCTGTGATATGGTGGTAGAACCGACTGTTAATACTGGTTTGCATTTTTTGTTTGCAAATGTCGCAATAAGCAAAAGTCGCCACTGACTTTTCTTTTATCCAACAAAGGAAATGGTGAAAAGAACAGAAAAAGACCTTTTTCGAGATTTTCTGAGTAAGGGGGTAGATAATGGAAAGGGAAGGTGTTAGCACCCTTTCCATCCGTGGTTTTCCACGGGCTCTTAGGTACTTGCTCATTTTTGAAAATTGTTTTAGTGTTTGTGTGTTTTGAAATATTTGTTTGCTTTATGGTAATTCTTGTATCAGTCCTCAAGAGTGTAATAAAGCGTTTTAAAAGTAATTTTTGAAAGTGTGTAAGTGTAAAAGAAGATTTTAGCAAGTACTTAAGAGTTATCTACCTACTCGAAAAAAGACGTTCTTTTCCTCCTTTCCTTTAGATAGTGCTATCCTATTATTATAGAGTAGGTAGCCCTATCATCGGATGTTGAGGGACATTCGAATGGATGTTTTACAGTCATAAAGGCAACATACAAAGAAGCTTTAACAAATTTTGTTTAAGGGACGAGATCACTTACCGAAAGGAAACACTGTAAGGGTCATCGAGGGACTATGATCTTTTGATTTTACAGGTCTTTGCTAAAGCGTCCCCATTCTCGAGAGACATGACTGTTTTATTTTCCGAAAGGCAACCGAAGCGGGGATACCATAGAGGTGCATATGTGCATATGTGTTCAATTCAGTTATTTTTTTGTCTTTTTATTAGATTAGCTAACGTTTTAATTTACAGTCTTTCCATACACGCCTATTTACTAACAACAATATATCAAAATAAAGCAGTAAATGTGTGGAAAATAAAATGCAGAAAAAGTAAACCCTAAACTATTACACGGCTTTGGGAGAGTTACATAAAAAAGAATGCATGAAATAAAGTGCGGAGTTTTAAATCTAAAATTATTACATCCATAAGCAGTTACAATATTTATAAAATGCAAGAATAAAAATAAACACGCGCGAAATAAATATTCTGTCTAAAAAAAAACTAAAAAAGTTATAAGTAAACAAAATTTTTTTTTGTGGTTTTGTTAATAAAAAAATTAACTCTAAATTTAGTTTTAATTAAGAATATAAATATTGAATAAAATAAATCCTAATTCTAATATTTTTTGTATTTTTTATTAAGAAAAATAATTTAAATTAAAATGAACCTGAATCTAATTGATTTTAAAATTAAAAAATTAAAATTAAAATAATTAATTAATTAATTAATATAATTTTAGAAAGAACCTAAATCTATTTATTATTTTTTTAATTTTTTATGATTTTTTTTAAAAAAATGACTTTTAAAAATAATAAACAAAAATAAAATGAATGAGAAAATAAAACAAAACATGGGCCTGGATATGCAAAAAGCAACTTGGGGGTGTTGATATGAAAACGTGTTAGGCCCAAAAAATCAGAGCCCACAACCTTTGTCAAGGATCCTGTACATCCAAGTTGAAGGGGTGCATGGTGGAAACACACATCTGAGGTGTTAGATCCACGTAGGTGAATGTTTGATGGCCAAGATTTGAAATACATAGTGTACATATTAGCTCTATGCTGCATTGGATATGAAAGAAAATTTTAGAAAAAATAATATGCAAGAGACAGGGATCGAACCCCTGCTATTGCATATAAACATTCCTTACTCATGTTGCTTCTACCACTGGTCCAGTTAACTTAATCGTTAGATAAAACAAAGCAAAACAATATAATATGAAAACAATCAAAAGTTGAGTCAGCAAACACGCGCACATTGTAACATTTGAATTGACCAATTAGGTGATGGATCTTTGCCACGCCACCTTTGACCGGGCTCAAAGGAATTCAGGGATGCTGGAGTTTCCCTCCCTACAAAAGAGAGAGATTCGAGGCAAACCAAAGGGTCTACTCCATACAAAAATGCTTTCTGAGTCCAAATCTGGCCTCAATTTGGCCTAGAAGTTCCTGCGTTATGAGTTACGACCAAAAAACCCTAACACAGTTTGAAAATGGCATATCACGATTCGAGCATCATGGACTTCATGCTAAGTGTTGTACCCCAAAATTTGCCCTCCCATATTCTTCAAGAAATTGCCAAGTCATGCTTCAAAATTCCCCAAGGGTTGCATAGTGCAAGGGTATCCTAAATAGTCAAAATTAGGGTTTTAGTTCTGATCAAGAAAATGAAGTTTCCAAGAGTCCAATCAAATCCCACATGCCTACAAATATGGTCAAGCATCCTCATACAAAGTTTCAAGACTTTCAGCACAAAATTGCACAGTCAAAACCCTAATTGCACTACAGTCAACTGTAGGGGCAAAATGGTCATTTGACAGTCAAAAGTCCAAGTTTTTGGTCAACATCTCATTTTGAAGCCACAAACATCATTTGATAAATACTTGATCATGATTCTCAAAGCTTGGCTCAAAAATCATCAAGATGCAAAAGTTTCCTTATTTGAAGCTGAAAAAGTCAACTGTAAATTGACCAGGGCATAACTTTCACATGGATTATCAGAAAAATTCCATCCAAAGCTAATTTTGAAGAGAATGACGTTTCCTACAACTCCTCTTCATACTTCAAGTCCAAGAAATGCTCTCACAAAAAGTTATCAATTTCAACATTATAGGTCATTTTCAAAAGTCAACAAAAAGGGACTTTTAAGTCAAAGGCCATAACTTGAGATTGGTAAATCAAAATGACATGGGACCAAAGACATTGGTTAGAGGACTCAAAGACCTTTCCAAAATGTCCAAGAACATGAGCAAAGCTTAAAAATTGAGCAAGTTATGCCTTGTGGAAGTTGGGAAATTGTTTGGATATTTTGAAAAGTCAACATTGGTTCAAATGACCTAAAATTGCTAATGGGCCTCTTTTTCTTCCACAATTCATCATCCAAGGCATGCACACGACCATTTGGCCCAAAGGGAAGTTTTTATCATTTTTTATTTATTTATTTGGATTTTTATTATTAATAATTCATTTAAATTAAAATAAATACATGAAAAATACTAAACCTAGGTTTTAAATCTTTTTATGCATATTATATACTCAATATTTCGTGCATAGCTAGATTTGGAAAGAATTGAAGAGAATTGGCCATGATTTGTACAAAATAGCATGAAAAATATTGAAAAAGATTTTTGGAAATCAAATCTTGCAAGACATGAATGCCAAGGATTTTGATTATTTTCTTTGACCTAATTCACTCCATACATAAGCTGGATCAAAACCCTGGTGCTCACTGACTCTAAGCTACGCAGAAAAAGCACATGAACACTTGAAATTTCTCTTAAAAAACTCAAAAACTGAAAACCATATTCCAGTGCTTTTCAAGGTGAAACAACGATTCAATCACATTCCTGGGACATCAAGGAACCTTCCTGGATCAAAAGCATTAATTCTAACACCTTGAAACGGTATACAGAAATCAAGTTTTCTCACCTTTTTCTCATGATCGTGTTTTACAATTCAGGCATTTTCATTGCATAATTTTAATGGATTCATACTAATTGATATGTTCTGAAGCTAACCATCTACTTTGATTGAGTTTTTGTGTGCTATATACGATTTCACCATGGTTGTCTTTTAGGGTTCGTGAAGCTTTAAATTGGGTTTTTTTAATTAAGGAAAAATTAGCATTCAAGACTTAGACCACTGAATCAAGCATGATTGGACGATCACAAAGTCACCCTCGCGCTCAATTTATGAGCATCCCTGGGCTAATCGCCATTTTTTAATAGGGTGCCTATGGGAACGTTTATAAAACCGTTGCCAATGTTTTGTGTTTCAGGAAAAAACAAAGTGAAGGAAGAAGACGCTGATGTGTAAGGAGTTGATTGCATCGTTTGAAATTTCGCGCGCAGGAAGCACTAACGCGTTATCTTATATTATAATATTTGTTTGTTAGTTGATATACAGAAAACGCGCTTGGATCAATTGGCAGGCTTAAGCATTGGTAACGTTCAGGACCTGGGTTCGATCCCAGGTCCCCACCCCTTTCCTATTATTTTTTCTTCAATTATCATCCTATGAAATTTCAGCATCAAGGACCACCGTATGTCCACAAAATCCAGCCTTTCATGCATATGATGAGATCAATTCAAGGGCACATATTTGGAGGGCATGATACACATGAGTCAGCACGTGGGTACACTAGCGCAAAAGTCAACCAGGCCAAAGAGTAATTGGGCTCAAATTGCTGGGCTTCACCCTCCAAATTAGGGGCAGACCCCCTTAGGTTTGCAAATCTTTTTTATTTCTTTATTTTTTTTATTATGTTTATTTTCTTTTAATTATTGTTTTTAATTAATTTAATATTTTCATAATAATATAAAAAACACATAAAAAATCAGAAAAAGATAAAAAATAATAAATATTTTATTTTAGTATTTTTTTTTGTAAATAAATAACTTTAATTGATTAGTTTTAATTTAGGAGAAAACCTTAATATTTTCTTAATTAATTTAAAAGTGGTAGAATTAGGGTTTAATCAATCTTTTCCTTTTTCTTTTTATTTCATAATAATTAAATTGCATGTAAAATAATTAGGTTTAATTTTAGGTTAAAATTTAATCTTTTCTTAATAAACTAAAAACAATTAGAATTAGGGTTAGCATTTTATTTTAATTAATTCTTTTTTATTAAAAATCATAAAATACCAAAAAATACCAAAAACGATTTCTTTTCTTTTTTAATTAATTAATTTCATCATTTAATTTAATTTTGCAAAAAGGGTCCAACACCCTCGTTCTTAATTCTTATTTAATTCGCATATTTATTTCTTTCTCGTGTAATATTTATGTATCTCTCCCAAGGCCTTGTAAATTAATTTCTCGCACTTTACTTTTCATAATTCTTTATTTTTCTGTCAAACCGGGTTCTGGAAATTTTGGCGATGTGGACCCGCGCCTTTTGTAATAGCTTAGAACTTTTAATTTCTCGCAATTTTTAACTGCTAAATCAATGCATGCAAGAATGAATGACAAAAAAATAAAAACAAACGCATAGATCACCTTGACATGAATAAGACAAAATAACTGAACATGACACACAAATCACACACCACCCCTAGGGTACGCCTCACTGTTGCCTTGCCTCGAAAGGTGATCGTCGAGTAGAGGATGTCTTAGTAAGTCCTCATGATCCGGGAACCTGGCATGAGGGTAGCTTCTAAGGTGTCTTCCCGTTGCTCTGGTGATCACCATGTCCCGAACCTCGAATTGACCCGAACACCTCCAAAGGTGGTGCTACCTACCTCTCAATGGTGGGATGGCACTACTTTAAAGGACATCTACACAGACGAATTCCTTAGGGTAGGTAGACAACTCTAGATACTTGCTCTAATTTCAAAACAAATCAAAAATACTTTTCACACCGACGCCTTTTCAAAAGCTTTCGAAAGCAATTTTTTAAACACTCTTGAGGACCGATACAAGAGTCGAACTGAAATTTTCAAAGAAACTTTTTAAAACCCACAGTTGAAAAGCAAACAAACCATTTTTGAAAACACAAATGAGCAAGTATCTAAGAGCCCATGGATAACCATGGATAGAAAGGGTGCTAACACCTTCCCTTTCTATAATCTACCTCCCGAACCGAGAGCAATCTCTTTAAGGAATTTTTCTGTGCTTTTGTCCTTTCCATTTGGAGAAAATAAAAGACGGTGGCGACTCTTGCTTCCGCGACATTTCGTGAACCAGCGTTAAACAGTCAGTTCCAGATCCACCGATCACAGAACTGGCGACTCTGCTGGGGAATAAACTTAAAGTGAGGTGTACCTTAGGGTTAGTTCATAACTGTGTTTTCAATTGTATTGACTTGTCTGCTTTAAATTTGTGGGTTGCATGGGAGTTACATAGATCCTAACCCGGATCTGGGGATACCCTGTTTAGGTAGCATAAGCTGTGAGGGACCTGTCCGGCGTAGACCGACATGGGTGAAGCAGTGGCTACGTTGGTGTGGCACCTTGGTCTATACCGATATCCCTTGTGTTGTAACGAGGAGAATATGGGTCTTCTGAGGAGTCATTAAGCACCAACAACCTTAGAACCTTAATTGACACAACTTGGCCATTAGAACAGTAGCAGTATGCTACGCCCATTGAGGCTAAACTCTCGTGATGGTTCTGGCCGCAAGAAAAGATTGTGATGCTGGAGTTATGACCGATTGAGGGTAGTCAATGATATTGGGATCCTCTAAGAACCCGGTTACTTTGATAGGACAGGTATGAACCAACAAACTGAAAGAGGGTAGTACCTAGACCTCATGCTGGCCTAAACTTTAAGGGCTTGCTTTGTGTGACTTGTGTGCCTTACCATATTTGCCTTTGTATCTATTTGTGGTGTGCTTTATCATAGCATCATAACATCATGAGCATTGCATGCATCCTGCATAAGGACTGACCATTTCAAAGACAAGAGGGTTTCACCTTTGCTCTGTTTTGTAGGACACCATGATGCCTATGCGAAGGAATACTATCCGGTTCAACTTTGTTCACTCACCTGAGTTGCTTGAAGAGCTGGTTAACAGGATTCCAAATACCACTTCCTTCATTCAGAGGCATGGTTCTCTTCTCAGTTTAGTCACTGCAAAGCGGGATCAACAGTTGATGAGTGTTCTGACCCAGTTCTATGACCCTCTGTACCAGGGCTTCACCTTTCAAGACTTCCAGCTGGTCCCTACCCTGGAAGAGTTCTCTGATTTGCTTGGTATCCCCATCTTGGATCAGACTCCCTTTACTGGTTGGGAAAAGACCCTCAGGCTTGAGGATATTGTTGCAGCTCTTCCCTTGACACATCAAGAGGTAATGGACAACTGGGTAACTAGAAGCGGAGTTAAGGGTTTCTTGGCCAAATTTCTGATTGGTAAAGCTAACAGTTTCTGGGATGACCTGGACTTTAGGGCATATGAAGACATCTTGGCTCTCCTAATCTATGGGTTAGTCTTGTTTCCCAATCCTGACAACTTCATCAATGTCACTGCCGTAAGGATCTTTATGTCTCAGAATCCCGTACCCACTCTCTTGGGTGACATCTTGCAACAACTTCATGCTCGTACTACCCGAAGACGAGGAACCCTATGGTGTTGTATCCCTTTGTTGGTGAGGTGGTTTATTTCGCACCTCCCTAAGTTCGTACTGAAGAACCAAGAAGGAAGAGGCTGGGCTCACAGGTTAATGTCTCTCACCGATAAGGATATCATTTAGACTTGCAGAGGTTTGGATGGGATAGCTGTTATTGATCGATGCGGGGAATACCCTAATGTCCCACTGATTGGTACTCAAGGAGGGATCTCTTACAATCCATGTCTAGCACTCCGTCAGTTTGGAAGAGCCAGAAGAGCAGGGCCCCATGAGATGTTGGTGCCTCACATCAGTTTTGAGTTTCAGGTGGATAGTGACGAGCTGCGTCGTAGGTTCATCAAGGCTTGGGACAAAGTTCATAAAGCTGACCCACAAGAGTTAGGACCAAAGACTTCTTTACCTATGGAAGCCTACTACAAATGGGTTCGCATCCGTGCTCAGAAGTTAGGTATGCCGTATGAAGCCGTCAGACCTGTCGTTCTTGAATCTCCTGACAAAGATGGTATTCCTCCAACTGTCCTTCCTCCTCAGATACCTACTGATTATGATACATTGAAGAGATCTTGGTCGCAACTGCGAGAAGAGCGGGATTCTTACCGGGAAAAGTTCAACGAGCAGGAATTAAAGATCCAGAAGCTGACAAAACAGTTGGAGAATGAGAGAGCTCTGAATGCCTACATCCGTACTGAGAAGAGGAGACCATGGGATCAATAAGGAGCTCTGGATGTTCTTTTTACAGTTTTACTTCCCTTTTCAGTATTTCCTTTCATGTAACGCCTAAGGGCAACCTGTTGAATAATTTCAGTTTCAAAGTTGAATCTAATGAAGTGTGTTCCTTTTTGTTTACAAAAGTTGATTCCCGATTGTCTTTGAAAACATAAATCATACGCATTCCATTCATCATATGCATCACAGGTACCCTTCTTTTCAGGTTGCTGACTGTTCTTCGCTGTTTATTTCAGCATCATGAACCCTGAATCATCTACTGAGACATCTATCAAGGCCCTTCAGGCGCAGAACGCCCAATTTCAGGAGCTGATCATGGGTTTGGATCAAGGTCAAAAAGAGCTGAAGGCTATGCTTCTGAAGAAGGATAAGAAGAAGAAGAGGACTGTGCTATTTAACACTGGGCGCAGGCTCGGGAACACCTTGCAAAATGAGGCTGAGAGGACTACTCCATCTGTGGGGGAAGGTAGTCACCAAGAAAGGGAGGTCCCTACTCCTGTGGTCTCTGATACTGAAACAGACTTCAACGACGAACAATACCCTCCTGCTGAAGACCGGTACAAGCAGCTGGAGGACAGATTAAAAGCTATGGAAATTCAGCGTGTGCCTGGACTGGATTTCGGAGACTTGGGGTTATCTACTGGGGTGGTGATTCCACACAAGTTCAAGGCACATGCCTTCGTGAAGTATGACGGGGCTTCCTGTCCCAAGATGCACCTCCGTTCTTATGTAAGGAAGATCCAACCTTACACAGCAGACAGGAACTTATGGATCCACTTCTTCCAGGAGAGTCTTTCAGGGACTCACCTCGAATGGTTCTATCAGTTGGATGGAACCAACATTCGTAACTGGGAGGATCTGGCCACTGCTTTTTACAAGCAGTATCAATATAATTCCGACCTCGCTCCTACGCGTACCCAACTCCAGGGTATGTCGCTAGGGTCGGGTGAAGGTTTTAAGGAGTACGCACAGAAATGGAGAGATCTGGCTGGCAGGGTGCAGCCACCATTGACGGACCGGGAGCTGGTGGATATGTTTTTGGGGACCCTATCTAGTCCATTTTTCAATCATCTCATTGGTAATTCCTCTGCTGGGTTTACTGATCTGATCCTAACTGGTGAAAGGATCGAGGCCGGTATAAAATCGGGGAAGATACAGAAGGTTGCCTCCTCCAATGCTGAAAAGAAACCCTTCAAAAAGGAGGCTAGTGCTGTATATAGCTCCCGGAGACCAGAGAGATCTGAGCGCCGCCAATCTGTCAGTGCGGTAATGATTGCCAAGCCTGCTGCCGCTCCTCGGCCGACCAATCCTCAAAGGGCTGAAAGACCCCGGAGAGAGTTTACCCGTTTGAGCATGACCTTATCACAGATCCTGCCACAGTTGCTATCCACCAATTTAGTGACTATCAGAGAGGCTCCGAAGGGTGTGAATACTACATCCCCCAGGTTCAACCCCAACGCCCGTTGCGCTTATCACTCTGATAGCCCGGGGCATAACACAGATGACTGTTGGGCCCTAAAGAATAAGGTTCAGGACCTTATTGATGCAAAGGAGATACAGTTTGAGGCGCCCGAGAGGCCAAATGTTGTAACCGCTCCCATGCCCCAACATGGAGTGAATGGTGTTGAGGAGGATTTGTATGTAGCTTCGGTGGATGATGTTGCTACTCCGCTGCTGACGGTCAAGAGGAACCTGTTGCTAGCCGGTTTATTTCCGGGATGTAGCAAAGGTTGCCCTCTATGTGTTGCTTCCCCTGCTGGTTGTTCTTTGCTGAAGTCAGGCGTCCAAAACCTGATGGATAGTAAAGAGATTTTGTTCAGAAAGACTGTTGTTCCTGCTGCTCCTGTTGAAGAAGTCTCAATTATTACCATCTTCAACAACCCTTCCAAGGCTCCTTCAAGGAAGCCTGTCCAAATTGTGCCTGTCCACAAGATTGCTCCCATCACCATTACTGTTCCAGGACCCATCCCCTACAAGTCTGACAAGGCTGTCCCATGGCACTATGGGGAAGATGTTTATGTTCTAGGTGTGAAGCAAGAGTTCGACACTGATACTGGTGTCACCAACATCACCGGGCCCGCTAAGGTCACTCGTAGTGGAAGACTATTCTCACCAGACATTGCTCCTCCGGTAATTCAGAGGCCTTTGATCATCACACCTGCCAGTGTGTCTGTCTCTTCCCCTGACCAAGTTTCCACCCCTGCTGCCGAGTCATCTGATGCTCGGGGTAAGGGGATTGCTGCTGATATGCCTGCCCGGATGGAGGCACCAAAGACCATTGTTGAGGCTTCCAGGCAGGAGATGGAAGAAATCCTCAAGATTATAAAGAAAAGTGATTTCAACGTTGTCGAACAGCTGGGGCACACCCCCTCTAAAATCTCCATGCTATCACTGCTACTGTGTTCAGAGGCCCATGCCAAGGCCCTGATTGCTTTCTTAAAGACGGCCCACGTACCCCAAGAGACGTCTGCTGATCAGTTCACCGACTGTGTGGCCAACCTAACCGCTGATAATGGCCTGGGTTTCTCTGATGCCGATCTGACAGCCAAAGGGAAGAACCATAATGATGCCCTGCATGTCTCCATTGAATGCAGGGGCACTACTCTTGCTCATGTGCTGGTTGACACTGGTTCTTCATTAAACGTGCTGCCCAAGAAGGCTCTGGATAGGCTGGACTGTGAGGGTCTAGAGCTCAAACCAAGTAACATTGTTGTCCGGGCCTTTGACGGGTCCAAAAGAATGGTACATGGTGAGGTTGACATCCCAATCAGGGTTGGGTCACAGGTATTTGATTCAAAATTCTATGTGATGGACATCCGTCCATCCTATTCTTGTTTGCTGGGTCGCCCGTGGATCCACAAGGCTGGAGCTGTGACCTCCACGTTGCATCAGAAGCTCAAGTACCCGGTCAGGGGGAAGATTGTAACAGTGCAAGGGGAAGAGGAATACATGGTCAGCCACCTCAACTCCTTCAGGTACGTAGAAATGGATGGGGAGTTCATTGAGACCCCCTTTCAACATTTTGAGGAGGTGCCACAAACATTGGCAGCAGCAGAAGCAGTGGTCGAAGAGGTTTCTCCTTTGAAGATGGCCTCCTTAAAGGACGCCCAGGCTGTGATTGAAAGAGGTGAATGTGCAAACTGGGGCAAGCTCCCTGATTTTACTCCTAAGACTAACAAGTTTGGGCTGGGTTTCACTGCGGAGGCTCAGAAGGCTGTGCGCAAGGCGAGAATTAGAAGACCTCCTGTGCTCATCACCCACCCAGGAGTGAATGTCATTGGAGAGGAAGACGAAGTGGAAGAGTCAGAGTTCGATAGCTGGATCTACCCGACGACTGATGGTGGATTGACCAATTGGACTGCTAAAGACTTTACACCCATAACTTTTGTCACCCAGTAATGAACTTCTTTGTTTTGGATTTGTAATAAACAATCAATTGAAACTGTATGGCCCGGTGTCTTACCCGAGGCACCGTGGTCTTATTTATGAGGGCTTTTGTTTGTCACTGTCATATATCATAAATAAAAGCATTGGACGTTTTTCACATTTCAAATCTTGCGCTCTTTTTCTTTCCTTTCTTTATATATTGCAAAACAGCTGTATTTACACACACTCACTCATACAGGTTTCAATCCACTCTGGATCTCACTAGTAACGACTCTGCTACTGCTAGTTATGACTTCGAAAATCCGATCAACTTAGCCGAAGACGAAGGTGAAGATGATTGCGAAGTGCCTGGCGAACTTGCAAGACTGTTACAACAAGAAGAGAGGGCAATTCAACCACATGAAGAGCCAGTGGAGACAATCAATCTGGGTACTGAGACCGACCGTAAGGAAGTCAAGATTGGCGCCAACCTAGAGCTCAGCGCGAAGAAACGCTTGACCCAGATGTTACAGGATTATGTGGAAATCTTTGCCTGGTCCTACGAAGACATGCCCGGGTTGGATACCGACATTGTAGTCCATCATTTGCCTACCAAGGAAGACTGCCCTCCGGTTAAGCAAAAGGTCCGCCGTATGCATCCAGAGATGTCAGAGAAGATTAAAGCCGAGGTTATGAAACAGTTTGATGCTGGGTTCCTTGCAGTGACTTCTTACCCTTAGTGGGTTGCTAATGTGGTGTCGGTACCAAAGAAAGACGGTAAGGTCAGAATGTGTGTCGATTACAGGGATCTGAACAGGGCCAGCCCCAAGGATGACTTCCCTCTACCTCACATTGATGTCCTTGTTGACAATACAGCTCAGCATAAGGTGTTCTCTTTCATGGATGGTTTTTCAGGCTATAATCAGATCAAGATGGCTCCTGAAGACATGGAAAAGACTACATTTGTTACTCAGTGGGGCACCTTCTGCTACAAGGTCATGCCTTTTGGACTAAAGAACGTTGGGGCAACCTACCAACGTGCCATGGTTGCTTTATTTCATGATATGATCCATCATGAGATAGAAGTGTATGTTGACGACATGATCGCAAGGTCCCAGACTGAGGAAGAACACCTTGATCATCTGCAGAAATTGTTTGACCGTCTGAAACTGTAGAAGCTGAGGTTGAACCCGAACAAGTGCACCTTCGGGGTAAGATCTGGGAAGTTGCTAGGTTTCGTTGTAAGTGATAAGGGTATTCAAGTGGACCCTGCCAAGGTTAAAGCTATTCAAGAGATGCCAGTTCCTAAAACAGAGAAAGAGGTCAGAGGTTTTTTAGGACGCCTGAATTACATTGCTCGGTTCATCTCACACCTAACTGCTACCTGTGAGCCAATCTTCAAGCTGCTGAGGAAAGATTAGGTAGTACGTTGGAATGATGAATGTCAGGCTGCTTTTGACAGAATCAAAGAGTATCTCCAAGAACCACCCATCCTTATGCCACCGGTTGAAGGGAGACCTCTGATACTTTACCTGACAGTACTTGATAACTCAATGGGGTGTGTGCTGGGGCAGCATGACGAGTCTGGCCGAAAAGAGCACGCCATTTATTACCTTAGCAAAAAGTTTACCGACTGTGAGACCCGATACTCACTGCTTGAGAAAACTTGCTGCGCTTTGGTATGGGCTGCTCGCCGGCTGAGACAGTATATGCTGACTCAGACTACCTTGTTGATCTCAAAGATGGATCCTATAAAGTACATATTCGAAAAGCCTGCCCTGTTTGGGAGAATTGCAAGATGGCAAATGATCTTGACGGAATACGACATTCAGTACACAACCCAGAAAGCCATCAAGGGAAGTGTATTGGCATACCACTTGGTACATCAGGCCGTAGATGACTATCAGTCAATGAACTTCGAGTTTCCAGATGAAAGCATCATGATAGTAACTGATTGTGAAGTACCTGGACCGGATGAAGGACCTGAGGAAGGATCCCGATGGTCCATGCACTTTGACGGAGCCTCCAATGCTTTGGGAAACGGTATCGGTGCTATAATCATATCCCCTCAAGGCACTCATACTCCACTCACTGCCCGGCTATGTTTCAACTGCACCAACAACATGGCGGAGTATGAGGCGTGCATCATGGGACTCAAAGATGCAATTGACTTAAGGATCAAGTTTCTGAGTGTCTTCGGAGATTCTGCTCTCGTGATCAACCAGATCAAAGGCGAGTGGGATACGAAACATCCGAATCTTATTCCTTACAAAGAATGTGTGTTGACAATGATCCCCCACTTCACAGAGATAACCTTTGAACATTTCCCGAGAGAGGAGAATCAGTTAGCGGACGCGTTAGCTACGATGTCTTCTATGTTCAAAGTCAAGTGGGACAATGAGGCTCCCCGGGTCATCATCTGGAAACTGGACGAACCGGCATACTGTTGTGATCTTGAGACTGAATTAGTGACTGAGAAGCCTTGGTACCATGAGGTGAAGAGGTACTTGGAAGCTCAGGAATACCCAGAAGGTGCATCTGTCAATGATAAAAAGTTTCTGAGAAGGTTCGCAGCAAAGTTCTTCCTTAGCAACAACGTCTTGTATAAACGCAACCATGATTCGACCTTACTGTGTTGTGTGGATAAGACTGAAGCAGAAAGGATTATGGCGGAGCTACATGAGGGTACCTTTGGTACACATTCCAGTGGACATACAATGGCAAAGAAGATCCTTCGGGCAAGGTATTACTGGTCCACAATAGAAGCTGACTGCTACCAACATTCTAGGACATGCCATAAGTGCCAGATTTATGCAGACAAGGTGCATGTTCCTCCAGTTCCTCTGAATGTTCTGACTGCGCCTTGGCCGTTCGCAATGTGGGGCATAGACATGATCGGTGAGATTAAACCTACGGCATCTAACGGGCATCGCTTCATCCTGGTAGCGATTGATTATTTTACAAAGTGGGTCGAAGCAGCATCCTACGCTACGGTAACCAAGACTGTTGTAGCACGGTTCATTCGGCATAACCTGATCTGTCGGTACGGCGTCCCAGAGAGAATTATTACAGACAACGGTACCAATCTCAATAACAAGATGATCACTGAGCTCTGCGAGCAGTTTAAGATACAGCACCACAATTCTTCTCCTTACAGACCGAAGATGAATGGGGCTGTCGAAGCAGCAAATAAAAATATCAAGAAAATCGTACAGAAGATGACAGTGACTTATAAAGATTGGCACGAGATGTTACCGTTCGCTCTACATGGGTACCGTACCTCAGCTAGGACGTCAACCGGGGCAACTCCTTTCTCTCTGGTTTATGGTATGGAGGCAGTCTTACCGATCGAAGTGCAAATACCCTCTCTCCGGATAATGAAGGATGCAAATCTGAACGAAGATGATTGGATCCAGACACGACTTGATCAGCTCAACCTTATTGATGAAAAGAGACTTGCTGCTATTTGTCATGGTCATACGTATCAGAAACGGATGATCAGAGCATTTAACAAAAAGGTCAGACCACAGGAATATCAAGTTGGGGATCTGGTAATCAAGCGAATCATCCTTCCTCAGAGTGATCCAAGGGGCAAATGGACCCCTACATACGAAGGGCCATTTGTGGTCAAGCATGTGTTCTCAGGAGGAGCAATGATATTGACCAACATGGATGGTGACGACCTTCCTCACCCCGCCAATGCAGACATAGTAAAAAGATACTACGCCTAAAAAAGACCCGCTAGGCTGACATGCCTAGGCAAAAATTAGGGCTTCCCGGCGAACCAAAAGGGTTCGAGCAAAATGAAGGGATGAAATGAAAAAATCTGTACACCCGGCAAGTCGAAAACCTGAAAAGGCGGCTTGGGCAAAAATGGGTATCCCGGTGGACTGAAAACCCGAAAGGGCGGTCCAGGCAAAAATTAGGGATAAAAGCGTAATACTATGTCTCATTGGATCACCTTGCATCCAGAATCCGGTATCTACATCAAGTTCAGACGGCATCGATCAGTCAGCTTCATCTTCGTTTAGGTCATCAAGTGATGAGACGCTCAGAGTTATATAGGCAATAGCAGAGTTGAAACCCAGTGGGATCATTCATTTCACACAGTTGTTTTATTTTCTTTTGTATAAAATTTGTATAAACTCTCTTGCTCGGTGGCGTTCTCTTACTAGGACGTCAGCCTCTTGTACACAAAACGCCTATTTTCAGGCCATTCAAAAATCAATACAAATATACTTTTCAGTTAAAAGTGCCAATTGTTTTTCTTTTTCTGTTTTGTTTTGCGAAGAACGTCCAAGGTTCAATTTGTGATATATGCATTGACAATAATTTGCTAACTCATAAATATTTGCATACGAAACAAAGGATTAATTACAGGTAACATTAGAAACAGGGGCAATAAAGAGTTGTCTAAGCAATCTAATTGTTCTGTCCTCCAAGGTACCAAGGTAGGTTCAGCTAAAAAACATAACCGACATATCTCAATTCCCCAGAGAGTGAACCAACAAGCCAATGCACTCTTCTCTAAGCAAAGTTATCGGAACTTAAAGAAGTTAGGTATCCTCCAGCAGATCTCAACATTCCCCGGTAGCATATATATTCTTAACAAGCATCCCCGGCAATCTTGGTCTAAAGATTGTTCCCCGGCGGTATATCAAACATTCAAAGGAATCACTTTCCCCCCGCAGTTCAAAACTTCCCCAGGAGAGTCCAATCCAGTTCCCCCAGGAAAGTTAGAATCCATTTCTCCCAAGCAGTAAGCTTATCCCCAGTAGATTCTGGAAGCTTATCCTCGCAGAGCGCGAATGCGTCGCCCGACTTTATTTAAAGAGTTATTTCCTTAACAGGATATAACTGGGTTATCCTCAGCCAAAAGCCACAGAAAGGTCGTCGTCAACACAGTTCTTTCTTATCCCCAGCGAAGTCTATCAACACTTCCAACACAGCAAAGATATCCTCAGCAAGTTACTACCAACAATTCAGCAAGATATCTCTCTCCCCACAGATTATTGCTTCCCAGCAAGATCGTTAGAGTACCTGTCTCCCCGCAGAATTATCCATTCGCCAAGTTTATTCCCCAACGGAGTTACCTTCTCCTACCGGTATTCTTGCAACTATCATCCCCAGCGGAAGTAAAAGCTTATTCTTCAACATCAGCCCAGGAGTGACTTCCCGGCACCCGTCAAGGATTTACTTTCCTAGACGAAAACATACATAAACATACATAAACATCACATACATCATTATAGCATGCATATACGTATCATATCTTACAAATCTCATTTATGTTGAGAACATCATCGCTTGATCCATATCATGCATTGCATATGACTAACCTTTACCTTTCAGGAAAGATTCAGTTAAATTCTCAATCATATTTCAAGACCTAGACCGGTTCAGTTAATCGACTCCAAAGATTTCTTATCCAGTCCAAGGCCTTCTCTAGTCCAGCTAAATCGACCCCAAACAGATTTTTCTGATGAAGACTCAGTAGAAGTTATCGAAGGTTTTTCTCAATGTTTGCTTTTGAGATTATAATTTCCTATGGTTCTCTCCCCAATGCTGCGGAGACGATAATTCCATTCCAGGTTTTTCTCAATGTTTACTTTTGAGATTATAATTTCCTATGGTTCTCTCCCCAATGCTGTGGAGACGATAATTCCATTCCAGGTTTTTCTCAATGTTTGCTTTTGAGATTATAATTTCCTATGGTTCTCTCCCTAATGCTGCGGAGACGATAATTCCATTCCAGGTTTTTCTCAATGTTTGCTTTTGAGATTATAATTTCCTATGGTTCTCTCCCCAATGCTGCGGAGACGATAATTCCATTCCAGGTTTTTCTCAATGTTTGCTTTTGAGATTATAATTTCCTATGGTTCTCTCCCCAATGCTGCGGAGACGATAATTCCATTCCAGGTTTTTCTCAATGTTTGCTTTTGAGATTATAATTTCCTATGGTTCTCTCCCCAATGCTGCGGAGACGATAATTCCATTCCAGGTTTTTCTCAATGTTTGCTTTTGAGATTATAATTTCCTATGGTTCTCTCCCCAATGCTGCGGAGACGATAATTCCATTCCAGGTTTTTCTCAATGTTTGCTTTTGAGATTATAATTTCCTATGGTTCTCTCCCCAATGCTGCGGAGACGATAATTCCATTCCAGGTTTTTCTCAATGTTTGCTTTTGAGATTATAATTGCCTATGGTTCTCTCCCCGATCCTGCGGAGACGATAATTCCATTCCAGGTTTTTCTCAATGATTTCTATTGAGATTGTAATTGCCTATGGTTCCCTCCCCGATACTGCGGAGGTGGTAATCCCAAGATTTTCTCAACGATTGCTGTTGAGGTTAAGGTCATCCAAGGTTCTCTCACCGTTCCTGCTGAGGTAGTAACCACCCCTGGTTCATTCATCATCTTTTGAAGCTCCAGATCCAGCTCCTGTAACCAGTCAAGACACATCTATACAAAGAGTCTGAAGACCAGCCCCGTAACAGGTCAGGTAATCATCTTCTTTTTTGCAGGTACGCAAGTTCTCGCTAAGGAATCTCTTACGCGATCAACATCTAGATGGAATCTATAATCCCATCATCCTATTCATCAACCTCTAAATGGCATCTATAAGCCCATTCCATCATCACACTGCTACTATGTGAGCGCAAATTTCTGGGCACTCTAGTGTTCAATCACCTTCCACCTTCGGATTACGAAAGGCACGTCAGCCAATCTGCATCCTCAGGTCTAAGAAGATTGAACAGGGGCAACTGTTGTACCCCAAAATTTGCCCTCCCATATTCTTCAAGAAATTGCCAAGTCATGCTTCAAAATTCCCCAAGGGTTGCACAGTGCAAGGGTATCCTAAACAGTCAAAATTAGGGTTTTAGTTCTGATCAAGAAAATGAAGTTTCCAAGAGTCCAATCAAATCCCACATGCCTACAAATATGGTCAAGCATCCTCATACAAAGTTTCAAGACTTTCAGCACAAAATTGCACAGTCAAAACCCTAATTGCACTACAGTCAACTATAGGGGCAAAATGGTCATTTGACAGTCAAAAGTCCAAGTTTTTGGTCAACATCTCATTTTGAAGCCACAAACATCATTTGATCAATGCTTGATCATGATTCTCAAAGCTTGGCTCAAAAATCATCAAGATGCAAAAGTTTCCTTATTTGGACAGCTGAAAAAGTCAACTGTAAATTGACCAGGGCATAACTTTCACATGGATTATCAGAAAAATTCCATACAAAGCTCATTTTGAAGAGAATGACGTTTCCTACAACTCCTCTTCATACTTCAAGTCCAAGAAATGCTCTCACAAAAAGTTATCAATTTCAACATTATAGGTCATTTTCAAAAGTCAACAAAAAGGGACTTTTAAGTCAAAGGCCATAACTTGAGATTGGTAAATCAAAATGACATGGTACCAAAGACATTGGTTAGAGGACTCAAAGACCTTTCCAAAATGTCCAAGAACATGAGCAAAGCTTAAAAATTGAGCAAGTTATGCCTTGTGGAAGTTGGGAAATGTTTGGATATTTTGAAAAGTCAACATTGGTTCAAATGACCTAAAATTGCTAATGGGCCTCTTTTTCTTCCACAATTCATCATCCAAGGCATGCACACGACCATTTGGCCCAAAGGGAAGTTTTTATCATTTTTTATTTATTTATTTAGATTTTTATTATTAATAATTCATTTAAATTAAAATAAATACATGAAAAATACTAAACCTAGGTTTTAAATCTTTTTATGCATATTATATACTCAATATTTCGTGCATAGCTAGATTTGGAAAGAATTGAAGAGAATTGGCCATGATTTGTACAAAATAGCATGAAAAATATTGAAAAAGATTTTTGGAAATCAAATCTTGCAAGACATGAATGCCAAGGATTTTGATTGTTTTCTTTGACCTAATTCACTCCATACATAAGCTGGATCAAAACCCTGGTGCTCACTGACTCTAAGCTGCGCAGAAAAAGCACATGAACACTTGAAATTTCTCTTAAAAAACTCAAAAACTGAAAACCATATTCCAGTGCTTTTCAAGGTGAAACAACGATTCAATCACATTCCTGGGACATCAAGGAACCTTCCTGGATCAAAAGCATCAATTCTAACACCTTGAAATGGTATACAGAAATCAAGTTTTCTCACCTTTTTCTCATGATCGTGTTTTACAATTCAGGCATTTTCATTGCATAATTTTAATGGATTCATACTAATTGATATGTTCTGAAGCTAACCATCTACTTTGATTGAGTTTTTGTGTGCTATATACGATTTCACCATGGTTGTCTTTTAGGGTTCGTGAAGCTTTAAATTGGGTTTTTTTTAATTAAGGAAAAATTAGCATTCAAGACTTAGACCACTGAATCAAGCATGATTGGACGATCACAAAGTCACCCTCGCGCTCAATTTATGAGCATCCCTGGGCTAATCGCTATTTTTTAATAGGGTGCCTATGGGAACGTTTATAAAACCGTTGCCAATGTTTTGTGTTTCAGGAAAAAACAAAGTGAAGGAAGAAGACGCTGATGTGTAAGGAGTTGATTGCATCGTTTGAAATTTCGCGCGCAGGAAGCACTAACGCGTTATCTTATATTATAATATTTGTTTGTTAGTTGATATACAGAAAACGCGCTTGGATCAATTGGCAGGCTTAAGCATTGGTAACGTTCAGGACCTGGGTTCGATCCCAGGTCCCCACCCCTTTCCTATTATTTTTTCTTCAATTATCATCCTATGAAATTTCAGCATCAAGGACCACTGTATGTCCACAAAATCCAGCCTTTCATGCATATGATGAGATCAATTCAAGGGCACAAATTTGGAGGGCATGATACACATGAGTCAGCACGTGGGTACACTAGCGCAAAAGTCAACCAGGCCAAAGAGTAATTGGGCTCAAATTGCTGGCCTTCACCCTCATAATTAGGGGCAGACCCCCTTAGGTTTGCAAATCTTTTTTATTTCTTTATTTTTTTTTATTATGTTTATTTTCTTTTAATTATTGTTTTTAATTAATTTAATATTTTCATAATAATATAAAAAACACATAAAAAATCAGAAAAAGATAAAAAATAATAAATATTTTATTTTAGTATTTTTTTTGTAAATAAATAACTTTAATTGATTAGTTTTAATTTAGGAGAAAACCTTAATATTTTCTTAATTAATTTAAAAGTGGTAGAATTAGGGTTTAATCAATCTTTTCCTTTTTCTTTTTATTTCATAATAATTAAATTGCATGTAAAATAATTAGGTTTAATTTTAGGTTAAAATTTAATCTTTTCTTAATAAACTAAAAACAATTAGAATTAGGGTTAGCATTTTATTTTAATTAATTCTTTTTCATTAAAAATCATAAAATACCAAAAAATACCAAAAACAATTTCTTTTCTTTTTTAATTAATTAATTTCATCATTTAATTTAATTTTGCAAAAAGGGTCCAACGCCCTCGTTCTTAATTCTTATTTAATTCGCATATTTATTTCTTTCTCGTGTAATATTTATGTATCTCTCCCAAGGCCTTGTAAATTAATTTCTCGCACTTTACTTTTCATAATTCTTTATTTTTCTGTCAAATCGGGTTCTGGAAATTTTGGCGATGTGGACCCGCGCCTTTTGTAATAGCTTAGAACTTTTAATTTCTCGCAATTTTTAACTGCTAAATCAATGCATGCAAGAATGAATGACAAAAAAATAAAAACAAACGCATAGATCACCTTGACATGAATAAGACAAAATAACTGCACATGACACACAAATCACACACCACCCCTAGGGTACGCCTCACTGTTGCCTTGCCTCGAAAGGTGATCGTCGAGTAGAGGATGTCTTAGTAAGTCCTCATGATCCGGGAACCTGGCATGAGGGTAGCTTCTAAGGTGTCTTCCCGTTGCTCTGGTGATCACCATGTCCCGAACCTCGAATTGACCCGAACACCTCCAAAGGTGGTGCTACCTACCTCTCAATGGTGGGATGGCACTACTTTAAAGGACATCTACACAGACGAATTCCTTAGGGTAGGTAGACAACTCTAGATACTTGCTCTAATTTCAAAACAAATCAAAAATACTTTTCACACCGACGCCTTTTCAAAAGCTTTCGAAAGCAATTTTTCAAACACTCTTGAGGACCGATACAAGAGTCGAACTGAAATTTTCAAAGAAACTTTTTAAAACCCACAGTTGAAAAGCAAACAAACCATTTTTGAAAACACAAATGAGCAAGTATCTAAGAGCCCATGGATAACCATGGATAGAAAGGGTGCTAACACCTTCCCTTTCTATAATCTACCTCCCGAACCGAGAGCAATATCTTTAAGGAATTTTTCTGTGCTTTTGTCCTTTCCATTTGGAGAAAATAAAAGACGGTGGCGACTCTTGCTTCCGCGACATTTCGCGAACCAGCGTTAAACAGTCAGTTCCAGATCCACCGATCACACTAAGCTCTTGACCTGTTCTAATGATGCCTAGCAACTCATACGTACATGTCAAAGCATTCAAAAACACGCAAACATGAGGATTTTAATTTTAGCAATTTCACCAAAACGGGCGATGATGATATTCCTGATATGGGCTTGAAACTGTATGCTAGAAGGTTGGATTGAGTCCCCGAAAGCCTCAGAGGGATGTTTGAATACTTGGTTTGGCTTGAGGAGAGCTGGAAGTGGGTGTTTGAAATTTCACGATTTGGACAATTTTTTTGCAAATCTGGTAGAGCTTATGGTACAACGTATCGGTGTGCATTTGGCTTGCCAAGGTGATGTATTTATAGGGTAGAAGGGAGAGACAAGGTTATATGGAAAGAATCAATGCCATAACTTATGGTTTTAAAACAAAAATCACAATTTGAAAACTATCCATTTTTGTGCGATTCTTGCCATCTTTGCTTGGTACATGAACCTGGACACATTTTGCACGAAATAATGGGCCCAAGGCTGACCCAACACATTATCCTAAATGTCCAAAACAATAACCTATCATTTTATGCATTTATCTTGTATTTATTTAATTTTAAATTGAATGAAAATCAAAATAAATGAAAATAAAATCAAAGGCATGAAAAAGTCATTTTAGAGGCCCTTCATAATTCCATGAAAGCATTTGAAGTCCAAAAAGTTTAGCCACTGCCTTAAAATTTCAAGTTTGCACATTGCACATTTCTTGAAATTTTCCAAATATCCCCAACTTGGGAAAGCCATAAATTGCTCAATTTGTATCTCATGATGATGATCTTTGACTTTTTGGAAAGCCCAAGATGTCTACTTCAGTCCCTCTTTTGATAAATTTTGTATTTGAATATCTTATCTTGATGTAAAAGGTCTTGGAAAAAAGTGGCTTTTGTTGACTTTCTGAAAGTGACCTGTAATGTATGAACTTGTATCTTTCAAATTGTGCATTTCTTGAACTTGAGGGATGAAGAGAAGTTGTAGGGAATTGGATTCTAATCAAAATGAGATTTGGTTGGAAAATTTATGATAAAGTATGAGAAAGTTATGCTTGGTCAAAGTTTGGTTAACTTTTCCTATAGAAACCCTAATTTGCCATTTTTTACTTTTGATGGGTTAGGAGCATTTATTGAGGAATCATGATCAACCTTTGATCAAATGATGGATTTCACTTAAAAATGTTGATGTTGACACAAAATCTTGAAGTTTGACTGTATATGGGCCACATTTGACTTTTGACCTAACATGGTTGATTTTCCAATACTTGAGCAATTAACTAGGCAAACTTGTTGAGCAAGGCATGAAATTTGGCATGGATGATCTTGAGGAAATATTAGGACAATGGAGAACATTTGAGACCATTGGAGCTCAACCATCTTGATGAAAATTGAAACCCTAGTTGGGGGTTCATTGCCTTAGGAGGAGAATTGTCTAGTCAATTCTTGGTCAACCTTTGAGCAATTGAGAACCTCTAGGAGTATGTCTTGTGTGAAAATGGAAGGGAAAGTTTTTGGCTACAACATGTATTTTACCAATTATTTCCCTTTTATTAACCATTTGAATATTTTCTATTAATTATTATTTTAATTATTTGTTTGGTCCTGATTTGGATGTTATTTTGGGACAAGTTCCTCAACCTCATTGTATATTGGGTGTTGATAGGTTGAAAAACCAAATCCACTAAAATGGATGAATGATGTTGATGATATTTGAAACCATAGTTTCATCCGATACATTCCCCGCATCTTCATCTTATCCTTTTCATACTTGTACTACATGTTTTTGGAGAATGATCTACATATCATTTCTCTAACATGTGGTACATAGATTGTTATTGACCAGCCTCAAAATAGGTGTGACTTCTACATAAGTTCACTTACGATTGCTTAACATATTACTAAATTTGTCCCGATTCGAGAAATGATCATTTGTGGCCTAAATTTATGTTTGCAAACCCAAACATGTTTAATTTGAAACCTTTAATCCAATAGCTTCGAGGTTCATTGTTAGGAGGCTTTGGTCTTATCAATACTCTAATGAACCTTCATAAACCTTGGTTAAGTGAATCATTTAAACATCATTGATCATATGTTGTCGCCTCGAGAACTTGAAATGAATGATATACTTGACAAAAATAAAATCAAACTTGTTGTTGAGAAGCTTTGATTTTATAAATCTTCTAATAAGTTTTCAAATGCAAGTTTCAATATGGTCATTCAACTAACCTTTGACTTTTAATTCACTAACAATTGACTTTTACTTTATGCTTTTACTTTATTCTTTTATTTTATGTCTTTACTTTTACGCACCATTTATTTAGCATTTACATTCCCTACTATTTTTATCTTTGCTCACTTGAGCATTTATCTTTATGTCATTTTGTGATACGGTGGGAAGAACTGACTATTTTTGGAATGCTGGTTCGCATTTTGCGTTTGTGTTTGCAAAATGTCGCGGTAAGCAAGAGTCGCCACCGACTTTTATTTTATCCAACTAGGAAAGGAAAAAAGCATAGAAAAATTCCTTTTTCGAGATATTTCTGAGTATGGGAGGTATATTTATAGAAAGGGAAGGTATTAGCATCCTTTCTATCCGTAGTTATCTACGGGCTCTTAGGTACTTGCTCATCATTTTCAAAATTGTTTTCTTTATGCTTGTGGGTTTTGAAAAGTTTTTGTTTCAACTTCGATTTAACTCTTGCTTCTGTCTTCAAGAGTGTAATGAAGTGTTATTGAAAACTTGTTTGTAAAGGAGTGTAAGTGTGAAAAAAGTTTTGTTTTGGATGAGCAAGTATCTAAGAACTAATCTACCTACTCGAAAAAAGAATCGTTCTATGCTTATTTCCTTTAGACAATGCTATCCCACTATTAGTGAGTAGGTAGCATTGTTGTTGGTGTTTGAGGGTCAATTCAAAAGAGGGACATTCGGTCACTAAAGCAACGTTAGGACGTCTTAGTGGTAACCCTAATGTCTTAGATCATTTATCCAAGGCAACGATATCCGAGAAAACCTTTCCGAGGCAACTTATGATCTTTAAGACAAGAGGGCGACCTCTAAAACAACCTATACTCAATGAACGTGTACGAAGGCAACCAAGTGGGGTGTACCCTAAGAGCGCGCATGTGCGATTGTGTCGTTTTCAGTTATTTTTATCTTTTCACATATTAAGGGTGATCTAATTTGATTTTAATTTAAGCATTCATTCTTGTCATGCAAACCCTATTATCAAACATCTAACAGTTGTATAATTTACAGAAATTAAAGGTGCGGAAATTAAATTACAAGGCGTCGGGTATTTACATCGCCAAAAGCAACCCCTTGAAAATAAAATAAAGCGGTAAAATAGATAAATGTCCTAATTAATTATTACATACCAGAAGCAGATACATTAATTGGATAAAGAAAAATAAAGCGCGATGCGGAATTAAATCAGATGCAAAATTAGGGTTTTGACCCTTTTTAAAAGAAAATGCCTTTTTGTTGTTTTATTTTAAGAAAAGAAATTAAATCCTAAAATTAAATACTAAATTAATTATTAAATTAATTGAACGGAAAAAAATTATAATTAATGACATGTTTTTGAAGTTTTTGGTATTTTAAGAAAGATATTAAAATAATTAAATTAGAATTAAAACCTAATGATTTCTAATTAATTTTAAATATTTACAAAAATCAAATTAAAGTTTTCTAGAATTAAAAACCTGATTAATTAGTTAGTATTTATTAATAAAAAAGAGTTCTGAAATTTTATTGGATAAAAATATTTTTTGTGATTTTGATAAAAAAGGAAAATTAATTATTGGTTAGTAAATTAATTAAAATAAAATAAAATAACTAAATTAATAAAAAGAAAATATAAGAGAAAGAAGGAATTGGGCCTTTTTTTTGGAGGGTGCAGAAAGTTTTTTGTTGGCCCAATAGTAGCTGATCCAAGTGGACTTTTGTGATCCAATACACATGCGTTGACCTGGCTTTTGGTGCTCCTCTGATGTTGACCACCAGATCTGGCCATCTGGCCATCTGACGTGTTGAAGAGTGAGGTGCATGGTGGATGATGGACTTGGATTCACACCAGATTACCTGGAAAATAAGAAGAAAATGCAAGTTGCTGGAGGCAGGGATCGAACCCCTGACCTCCAGCCTTTGGGTCTTTTAGCGCTTATATGGCCACCACTGGGGCGTGTTGTTGTTTTGTTAATAATAATACAAATGAAATAATATATATAAAACAAAGTCCATTGCCAGAAAATAAAAAGAACGCGCGCGTAATTTGTACAAGCCTATGGATGGATGACAAATCATCATCCCTGTCCTTGAACCGTTGCCAAAAGTTCCAATGGCCAAAAGAACTGATTGGGTTAGCTTGTGAGATTTGCCAGGAAGCGATTGGGATACGTCTCAAGTCTTGAAAATGTCTCTAACCTTGATTTCAAAGTCACACTTTTTATGGTTTTTGCAAACTTGGTTCTGCCTCCACGATTGCTCTCTAACCCTTATTCTTGTGCCTTTCGCTTCCTTATGTATTGTACAATATATTAGGGTAGCATTTGTTGTTCAAATCTTGCTCTATCAATGCTCTTGAATTTGATTTGATTCTTCCATTAAAACTTTCCAAATTTGATTTCATTTGGATCTTTTTGTGAATACAAGCTTTGATTCGAGTTTGATGAGGTATCAGCTGTCCATTGAAACCTGAAATCATTAAAAGATCTTTGGTTATCAATATCTTTGATTTTATGTGATTTTATTTGATTTAAAATGAATTAATTCAAATAAAAATCAAATTAAATAATAAAAATAAGATGTGTACACATGGCCAAGGCCATGGCACGTGGGAAATAAGGAAAACTCAAAACAAGTGAAAAAGAATGGGCCCATTTGGCAAAATTTGAAGTTTTGGGGATAGTAGACGTTTGGCAATTTTGCAAACAATTCCAACTTCAACAATGCATAACTTCTTCAATTTTGAAATTTTGGAGGTTTTCTTGGACTTTTTAGAAAGATTGAGATGTCCTATAACCAACCCTTTTAGTCTCATCTCATTTTGATATTCCATGCTCAAGTTAGAAGCTTTAATAAAAAAGGTGTTTTTGTTGACTTTCAAAAATGACCTATAATGTCAAAATTCATAACTTCTTGTGAATGAATTTTTTGATATTGGGGTATGAATATGGATTTTAGGAAATTGAATCCTCTTCAAAATTAGCTTTGGATGGGTCATTTCTCATAAAGTATGAGAATGTTATGCTTAGTCAAAGTTGAGTTGACTTTTCCCACAAAACCCTAATTTAGCAACTTTTGAATCTTGATGAATTTTGAGCAACCCTTGATGAATCATGATCAACCATTTATAAAATGATGAAAGAACCTTCAAAATGAGAATGTTGACAAAAAATATTTAATTTTAACTGTATTTGGGTCACAGTTCACTTTTGCCCTAGCAGAGTCGATTTTTGGACCTTTGAGCAATTGATTGAGCAAAATTCCTATGCAAGGTTTGAAACTTGACATGGATGATCTTGAGAACATATTAGGACATTGGGGATCACTTGAGGTCATTTGGACTCAAGGATATTGATGCAACACAAAACCCTAATTTGGGGTAGACTGCCTTAGGAGAGAGCTTGTCTGACCAACTCTTGAGCAATCCTGAGCAACTTGGAGATCTTTCTTGCAATGCCTTGAGAAATATGGGAGGGAAAATTTTAGGATACAACAGCTGCCCCTGTTGAATCTTCTTAAACCTGAGGATGTAGATTGGCTTTCATGCCTTTTGTGATCCGAAGGTGGAAGAAGATTGAACACTAGAGTGCCCAAAAATTTGCACTCGCATGAAGTGGTAGTTGCTTTGTGATGTCGGGAATGGGCTTACAGATGCCATTTGGAGGAGTGTCGATCGCATAATAGATTCCTTAGCTAGAGTTTGATTACCTTCCGTTGAGGAAGATTCCGCTGGGGACGTCTGATTTTTGTTGAGATTTAGGAACTTGCCCGTAATTCAACTGAGGTGTCGAGATTTAGGAACTTTCCCATAATTCAACTGAAGGGAAACATCTTCGTCGAGATTTAAGAACTTTCCTGTAATTCAACTGAGAAAATTCTCTGCTGAGATTTAAGAACCTGTCTGTACTTCAACGAAGGAACTTTGTCGAGATTTAGGACCTTGTCTGTAATTCAATTGAGGAAAACTCTGTTGAGATTTAAGAACTTGTCAGTAATTCGACTTGGGGAAACATCTTCGTAGAGATTTAAGAACTCGCTCGTTATTCAATTGAGAAAACTCTGCTGAGATTTAGGAACTCGTCTGTAATTCGACGGAGGAACTTTGTCGAGATTTAGGACCTTGTCTGTAATTCAACTGAGAAAAACTCCGTTGAGATTTAAGAACTTGTCAGTAATTCGACTGGAGGGAAACATCTTCATCGAGATTTAAGAACTCGCCCGTACTTCAACTGAGAAAACTCTGCTGAGATTTAGGAACTCGTCTGTAATTTGACCGAGGAACTTTGTCGAGATTTAGGACCTTGTCTGTAATTCAACTGAGAAAAACTCCGTTGAGATTTAAGAACTTGTCAGTAATTCGACTGGAGGGAAACATCTTCATCGAGATTTAAGAACTCGCCCGTAATTCAACTGAGAAAACTCTGCTGAGATTTAGGAACTCGTCTGTAATTCGACGGAGGAACTTTGTCGAGATTTAGGACCTTTACTGTAATTCAACTGAGAAAAACTGTTGAGATTTAAGAACTTGTCAGTAATTCGACTTGAGAGAAACATCTTCATCGAGATTTAAGAACTCGCCCGTAATTCAACTGAGAAAACTCTGCTGAGATTTAGGAACTCGTCTGTAATTCGACGGAGGAACTTTGTCGAGATTTAGGACCTTGTCTGTAATTCAACTGAGAAAAACTCCGTTGAGATTTAAGAACTTGTCAGTAATTCGACTGAGATAAAAGCTTCATAGCTTTGAATTTTATGAGAATTTAACCGCATCCTTCCTGAAAGGTAAAGGTTAGCTGTATGTAATCCATGATATATATCAAACAATGATGTTCTCAAAATAAATGAGATTGTGTTATATGATGCGTATATGCATGTGTCATGATGTATGGAAATGTAATGTTTTTAGCTGGGGAAAATAAATCCCGGATAGTTGCTGGAAAAAAGAGCTGAATTCTTTGTTTCCGCTGGGGATAGCGAATGAAGATTCTTGTGAGAATAACCCGCAGGAGAGGATAACTTCGTTGGGGAATAAACTGATGAGGATATTACTCTATGGGGAAGAGATGCTCTGTAGAGGATTCTTGTTGATAAATTCCGCTGGGGATGAATTACCGTTGCTGGTGATACCGAATCCTATTGGGGATTTGAGTTTCTGCTTATGAAAGGAACACAATTTGTTGGGGGATGATTTTCCAATAGCGACCTTACTGGGGATAACCTTTAGGCTCTACTGGGGATAATCTGCCAGAGTCTACTGGGGATAATTCTCCAAACTTCACTAGGGAAACTTTTTCAGACTGCGTTGGGGAAACTTTCCAAACTCTAGTGGGGATATTTTATACTCCACCGGGGATGATAAGACTTTTCAGTGCTGATGATAGATAAACTCTGCTTGGGGAGAATATTACCGATTCGTTCGTGGTTGTGAGTCTCATCTGGGGAGAGCTAACATTACTGCCTCACCCTGCAGGGAGTGAAAGTATTTCAGCCATATTTTTCAGCTGAATCTATCTTGTACCTGGTGGACAGAGCAACTGTAAAGCTTGGACAATTCTTATTGCCCCTATTTCTGATATTACGAGTAAACGTCTTTTGTTTCGCATGTAAATATTCATGAGCAGCAATTAATGTCAAATGCATATATCAAAAATGAATCATTGGACGTTCTTTGCAAAACAAGACAGATAAAGGAAAAATAGTCTGAAATTTCTTTTGAAAATGAATTGTATTGATTTTGAAGTTTTGCCTGTAAATAGGCGTTTTTTGTACAAGAGGCTGACGTCCTAGTAAGAGAACACCGTCGAACAAATAGATTTTATACAATTTGTAATAAAATAAGAAAAACAACTATGTGAATAATGCTACTGGGTTCCAACTCTACTATTGCCCTTATGTCCTCGAGCATCTCATCACTTTGCTACTTGGTTGAAGGTAGATCAGATTGATTAATGCCGTCCGAGCTTGATAGTCGATACCGAAGTCTGGTTGCAAGGTGATCCAATGAGACATAGTGTTACGCTTTGATCCCTAATTTTTTCCTGGACCACCCTTTCGGGTTTTCAGTCCACCGGGATACCCTTTTTTGCCCAAGCCGCCTTTTCAGGTTTTCGACTTTTCGGGTGTACAGTTTTTTCATTTTCATCCCTTATTTTTGCCCGAACCCTTTTGGTTCACCGAGAAGCCCTTATTTTTGCCTAGGTCAGTTAACCTAGCGGGTCTTTGATTATGCGTAGTATCTTTTCACTATGTCTGCATTGACGGGGTGAGGAAGGTTGTCACCATCCATGGTGGTTAGAATCATAGGTCCTACTGAGAAAATGTTTTTAACCACAAATGGCCCTTCGTATGTAGGGGTCCATTTTCCCCTGGGATCACCTTGAGGTAGAATGATGCGCTTGGTAACCAGGTCCTCAACTTGATACTCTTGTCGTCTAACTTTCTTGTTAAATGCCTTAATCATCCGCTTTTGATATGTCTGACCATGACAAATAGCAGTAAGCCTTTTTTCATAGATTAGGTTCAACTGATGAAGTTTGGTCTGAATCCAGTCATCTTCACTCAAACCTGCATCCTTCATAATCCGAAGAGAGGGTATCTAAACTTCAATGGGCAAAACGGCCTCCATGCTGTATACCAAGGAAAAGGGTGTTGCCCCTGTTGACGTCCGTGCTGAGGTACGATATCCATGAAGAGAAAATGGTAAAATCTCATGCCAATCTTTGTATGTCACTGTCATTTTCTGCACAATCTTCTTAATGTTTTTATTAGCCGCTTCTACAGCCCCATTCATCTTCGGCCGGTAAGGAGAAGACTTATGATGCTGTATCTTTAACTGCTTGCAGAGATCGGTGATCATCTTCATATTGAGATTTGTACCATTGTCCGCAATGATCCTCTCTTGTACACCGTATAGACAAATCCGATTATGCCGAATAAACCGTGCCACGATGTTATTAGTTACTGTAGCAAAGGAAGCTGCTTCAACCCACTTCGTAAAGTAATCAATAGCTACCAAGATGAAACGATGCACGTGTTTACCGTGAAAAATGGTAAACAACCGCTGATCTTCCAAAAGGTAACTTATTTGGTGACTTGCAGGATCAATCAGATTGATCCTAAGACATGGCTGATTTTTATCGTTTAAATGCTTTAAAATAGAGAGTTTCGACTAATCCGAATGGTGATTAATGCAAGTAAGGTAGAGACACTTTAAGTAAATTGCATGGAGAAAAGCTTGATAAAGTAAATAAAAGCATTAAAGGCTTGTTAAATAAATGACTTCGACTGAGATAAATAAGTAAAAGCGATAAATTGCTTGAATGTAAAAGATTTCGATTAAGGTAAATGGTGTTTCACACATACATTCTCAATGATTCTTTCTCTCACGCTGGGTACTTGAATCTAAATGAGTGACTTGTATACAATGATGAACACCCTTAATAACTACATGAACACTTAGTATTTATACTAAAAATCCTAAGTAACTGCTGGGCAGTTACATCGCTTCGTGGTGACACCACATGGCACGTTCACAACCCTCGACACCTACTTCCACGCCACGTTGCGCTTGGTAACTGCTGGGAACCGTTTTCCCTCCAACAATTCGAAATTCAAACCGTTTGATCTTGGGCATCAGGGACCTTGGTCGAAAGGTTGCTCCTTCGACGTTGAAAACAACATGATTCCAACTTAGAGAAATTTCTCTAAGTATCTTGTCATTCTTTGATAAGCCTTCGATGTGATCAGCTGATCGAAGCCTTCTTGTGTAGGAAACTCTTCTAACTCATAATTAATGATCTATATGATAATAGAACGTGGGTTTCGAATTTAGGAGCCAACAAATTGCCCCCAAAGAATGTCTTATTTCGACGCTTATAAGAAAGAGGCATTCTTTGATATTCCATTCGACACCTGTCCTTCACTCTCAGCCACAAATTAGTTTGTGCGATTTTTGTCTCCTACCAACCATCTGACAATCTCAAAAAATCATCATTTCAACTTTTCCTAAGATGTCACTTCAGTAAGGCACTTCGCACGCACGATGGCCTTTCATACGCTGTCATCATGGCCATTCTCTGAAATCGAGGAAGCATGCTGCAACGTTTCCATTTTTCAGAACGGTTACGGTGCCAATGCGTGCCACGTTCCCCACTCCCATCTGTGGCATTAAATGACCTCGAGCCCTGTGATTTTCCAATCACTATAAATAGCACTAAGTGCTTCATTTGGACTCTTTACGCTTTCTCGGATCCAAACCTTCGATCGAACGAAATCTTCTGCAAACAGCCCTTTGCTTCTTCCTGTCCAAACCCAATAATCTTTATTCTTCATTCACCCTCATTTAAACCAAAAATCGCTTCACGTACCCGTGCTCCCAATGCCCCAAGAGCTAGCATTCTCTCCAAGACTGCTCAACCAGAAACCTTCTCAACTTCTCCGGTAGTTAATTCTATGGGAATGCGAAGGGTTCCTGAACCCATGGGTGATGCTGAGCGCAAAACCTATGGCTCTCAACTGCTGATTCCCGTTGGGTATTCCAACCAGGTTTTTGCCATGTCAGGCCCTCTTTCAACATGCATTACTGACCCCACAAAAATTGAGGGTTTCTTCCCCGCGCATGAGGCACTCAAACCCATTGGGTGCTCAAAGAAGGCGAAAGATGATACTGAAGATCCTGTGAAAGAGAAAATAGATCTTCGGTTTTTTAACAGGGGGGTTAGGGCTTTTAGATCTAGCCCTAACCTTACACCAGAATATACCGCTTGGCTCAACAAGATGGAAGAGTGCCAGGCTTCGATTCGGAAAGGCATGGGCATTTATGACCTGGTCATGTTGTCCAAAACTGGTCTTAACTACTGTCCCGACATGCTGGTAGCTTCATTGTTGTTTTGGGACTACACTCACTATACCTTCCACTTGCCTTGTGGAATGGTTACGCCCACTCTCTTTGATGTGGCCGCAATTGTTGGTCTTCGACCAACTGGGGACTACTTCGACCCAGAGGAAATGTCTGAAGACCAGATTGGGTTTTCTGCTACCAAACCCAGCTACACCACTTACACCAGTCATTACCATGAAAAATCAACGGCTGCGGTGACTGATGTGGAGCACATCGCGTTTCTAGCCCTTTGTCTGTCGCGCTTCGTGTTCTGCACGAAACCCCAGCAGGTGACGAAGAAGATGGTCACCCTTGCTACTCAGCTTTATCACGGCCAAAACATCTATTTGGCCGAATTAATATTGGCGAACTTGTACGAGTCGATAAGCAGTGGAGCATCTCAATTAAAAGTAATCGAAAATAGAGCTAGCCTGCTGCTTGCTGGTCCCTTCTGGCTACTTCAACTCTGGCTGAATGCCACTTTCGAGTCTTTTCTACCCCAGAAGACTCAAATAAATGAAAAGGCTCCTGAGATATCCAGAAGGCGCGTTGAAGGCACCAGGCTCTCCTTATTGACTCCTACTGAGGATGGGCTGGAACTACAAAAGACCTTCGCAAACTTTGTTCAGATTTTTGCGGGGAGGAAGGAATTCACTTCGACCATGGCCCCTTTCGCCGGTCGAAAGTGTGGTCCAGGATGGTTTACCAGGCCCCATCCTAAATCACCAGAGGATCCTCACTTCGAAGAGCATACAACAATGTGGGAAGCATTTCTCACCCCAAGGATAATGCCGTTGCGTTTCAAGAGTTCGAAAAATCAGCTGAGCCTGATTGCCTACCAGCCGAATCTTATCTCTCGACAATTTGGCATTATCCAATCGCTTCCTTCTCCGATTTATCCTCGGGAGAAATCATTGTTGTTCTTTTCTAATGACTACTCTGAAGACGCCGCTACTAGGCATATTAGTAGATACGTTGGTCGGACCGTACTATCATTGTTCGACTACCAACTCAACTTCCTCTGTTCACCAGCCTTTGAAGACTGGTGGAAGAGATATTACGTCGAAGAGTTCTTCGACGAGAAGGACTTTGTAGACGAACTTAAGAAGTCCTTCGTCATGGTCCTCGATAAAATAAAGAAATGTACGTTCCCTCTTCAAATTATATTTGTCTTTTCATTTCGACTTATATCTGTCAATTATAACTTGTGAACGTTTCTCTTTCAGTTGTTCGAAAACCTGTGGCTAAGAAGGCCACAGACACCAATCAGGGTGGAGGTCCCTCTGCAAAACCTCCAGTACAGGTAACAATTTTTCCTTGTTTCCCTCTTTGGTTTTAAACATCCTGGTTTTTGATGCTGTGTTTTAAATCGACTCCGTTTGGGATTTTCAGAAACCTGCGCCTAAGAAGCGACCCATATTAACGGTCGAAACTTCGAGTGGCGAAGAGGAGGAATCTCCTCCTGTTCCTCTCAAACGGAGAAAGCTGAAAAAGGCTGCTCCTGCTCCTGAACCTCGACCTGCGATAAGAACTAAAGTCACAGGGAATAAACCCAGGCCTCCCCCTGTGATTATCAAAGAACCCACGGAGGAGGAGCTAAATGTCTTGCTCAGTAATCCTGTTGAGAGCGACAACTCTAGCCCTGGGGCTGAGGTTCCTTTATAGGTAATGTCTCCGACTACTTTTAACTTAAGTGTCGATGATCACCTTCGATTGTGCATCTCTCTAATCAGAGGTTTTTTTTTTTTACTTTCAGGAAAGGGCTGGCACTTCAGTGCCAGCTGGGTATCCTGTCGAAGGTTCCGGTACCTTCGTAAACAGCGCAGGGGAACCCACCTGCAATCCTTCTTCTTTCGTCAGTTCTACTAACAAAGTGAATCAAACTCCGGAGCCGCAGGACTCTGCTGACCATAACAGACAACGCGAAGAGGAACTGGTGGATGATGAGTTTCCTGCTGAGACAGAGGGTGCCCCTGAGGAGCACCACCATGAGGAGGTTCAAGTGGTCAATGAGACAGAAGAGCAACATGATGAAGAGGGTCATGTTGACGCTGATGCTGCTGAAAATGTTCAGCCCCAAGCCAACATTGCCGCAGAAAATGTTACCTCGACAAAGCCCAGGTCTAAAGAGGACTTGGCTCTCTTGAAGCAAAATGATCCAATTGGCTATCTGAACGCCATTGTCGAGAGCAGGGAAAATTCATCTGACCCTAGTCATGATGCTTCTACTGCATCAGGGAAGTCTACTTTGACTTCTCCTCTCGATGAGGCCTTGAAGAAAGTTAAGGCTCAATTCTTCAAGAGGGACCTAATGAAGGCTTTGGAGGGGGATCCTACTGCCCAATCTTGTTTGGGGGCTGTCTTGGGTGCAGTCGATTTGCTTGCTGTTTCTCCAGAGATTTCCAGCTTCATCTTGGAGTTATACTCCATTATTGACCAAGCCTCTGCGGATTACAATCGTCGAAGGGGGTTCGACAACCAACTCGAAACACTGCATGGCAAGAGTTCTGCTGCTTGGACTGAAGTAGCTGAATCGACCTCTCGAATTAAAGAGTTGTCGAAACAGAGAACATCCAAGCAATAGGAAATCGAAGCCATCGATCAGGATAATGCCTCTATACGGGCGCAAATTGAGGAGTTGGAAGCCAGGTTAAACGCTAATACTAAGCGCAAGGAAGAACTTCTTTCAACTGTTTCAGACGCGGAGAGCCAAGATGAAGTTGCTCGAGACCTAGAGTTCGCTGAAAGGGCCGAGGCTCTAGATGACCAGATTTCCAAAATCTCTCAGGCGAATTCCTTGTGCAACAAACGACTGGAGTTACAGCGAGCAAAATATCTTCGTCTCAAAGCTTCCGTCCATTTTTAATTTGCTTTGTACTTTATTGACCATGTACTCGAATATTCTGTAATTTTTGTAGCCATTTTGGCTTATCAATGTTATTTTCCATTTTGGCTTTATTGTTAACTTAATCATTAATTGTTATTTATTTTGATCTCTTGGAGCATAGGTTTATATTTTTTCAAATATTTGCCGTTTACTCTCAAGAGTCTTTTATCTTCGCTTAACTCTTCGACCTCATATGCTCCACCAGAAAAGTTTGAATAATTTTGAAGGGTCCTTCCCATTTGGGTGACCATTTTCCCATGCTTCGATCTTTTCGATCCATGGGAAGAATTACCTTCCAAACTAGTTCTTCAGGCGAGAATGCCTTCGGTTTTACTTTCTTATTGTAAGAGTCTTCCACTCTTTTATTCTGAATTCTCAGTAGGTCAAGAGCTCGTAGTCTTTCTTCGTCTAAATCTACCAATTCGTCTAACATCATATCCCAATAAACCTTAGGGGGAATATCTTGATGTCTTTGAACCCTTGCTGATTGAAGACAAATTTCTGCTGGCAGTACTGCGTCATGACCGTAAGTTAGCCGATATGGTGTTGTACCTGTGGCTTCCTTTGGGGACGTTCGACAAGCCCACAAGATCTGGTCTAACGTTTTATGCCAATTTTTTGGCTTCTTTCCTACATGCTTTTTTATCAGGCCAATCACTATTTTATTCGTCGCTTCGACTTGACCATTTGCCTGCGCGTAATAAGGCGTTGATGTTAGGAGTCTGAAGCTTATTTCTTGTGTGAATTCCTGCATCTTTCGACCAGTGAACACTGACCCTTGATCAGTTGTTATAGTCTCAGGGATTCCAAATCTGTAGATAATGTTCTTTTGAATAAATTCAATGAAATTTTCTTGGTCTGCGTTGACTAAAGGGATAGCTTCGATCCATTTAGTGAAATAATCAATGCCTACCAGTATATACTTCTGGATCTTTGATGATGCTGGTCGAATCTCTCCAATAAGATCCAACGCCCATCCTCTAAAAGGCCAAGGTTTCACTATTGAGTGAAGCTCGCTTGCTGGTACATGTTGGATACCAGTATGGACTTGGCATTCCTGGCAACCCTTCGCGAACTCGACACAATCTTTCAAGATAGTGGGCCAATATAGTCCTTGTCGAAACAACAACCATTTCATCTTATGACCTACTTGGTGAGCCCCACATGCTCCAGCATGCGTAGTCGAAAGGGCTATGTATGCTTCGGTTTCGCTTAAGCATTTTAATAATACCCCTTCAGGCGTCTTTTTAAACAACTCATTCCCCATGAGTACGTAACTTAACGCCCTATATTTTATTTTTCCTTCTGTCAAAGCTGCTGGATTTTGTAGATAATCTATAATGGGTTTCCTCCAATCTTGCTCCGATAAATAGCCTATGAACGAAATTTCGAAATCCCTTTGATCGGCATATCCTAGTCTTGTCGATTCCAAATCAGTTGGAGACAAGCTGGTTGCTGTCATTTTTTCTCGGACTTCGATTGCTCTTTGTAATCTCGTTTTTGAAATCCTATACCCAGATGCAATTTGTGCCAAATCATTGGCTATTTGGTTTTCCAATCTAGGTATGTGTCAAATATTAACCACTTCGAATTTTTTCAATAAACGATTTGCTATCACAAAGTACATAATGAGATTTTCTCTTATACATTTGTACTCTTTTGTGATTTGCTTAATGACTAACTCCGAGTCTCCCATTATTTCGACTCGAGTTGCCCCCAATTCCAACAATATTTCAAGGCCAGTAATTAGAGCTTCATATTCAGCCTCATTGTTCAAACAAGTACCTTCTATCTTGTACTTGAATGTTGTTGGAATTTTTTCTGGAGAAATAATTAAGACCCCTACTCTCGTTCCATCTTTATGGCTGGAACCATCGAAGTAAAATTTCCAGGGTTCTATCTCCAAGTAATTTATATTTTGTACCTGAATTGAGTGGTCGACTATAAAGTCAGCTACCACTTGTCCTTTTACTGCCTTGAGAGGCATAAAGGTTAACGAATACTCAGTTAATGCTAGCGCCCACTTGCCAATTCGACTGTGCAAGATGGGTTTCAACAACATGTATTTGAAAACATCACAATGGGACGAAACATACACATCAACTGGTTTTATATATTGTTTGAGCTTTGTACAAGAGAAATAAAGACATAGACATAATTTTTCAACTTCGCTATATCTAGTTTATGCATAGTTCAAAACTCTGCTAAGGTAGTAAATGGGTCTTTCGACTCCATTTTCATCCTCTTGGGCTAACATGCTTCCCAAAGTTTTGTCGGATGCAGCTATGTACAATCTCATACTCCTATTTCTAGAAGGAGGCACCAAGATAGGTGGCTTGGTGAGGTACCCTTTGATCTTGTCGAAGGCTTCTTGTTGCTCTTGCCCCCACTCGAACCCTTCCTTATTCAATCGAAGTAAGGGTGAGAAGGCTTGCGCTTTTCCACTTAGGTTAGATATAAATCTCCTTAAGAAGTTTATCTTGCCCAGCAGAGATTGCAGTTCCTTCTTGTTCGTTGGCACTTTCGCTTCCAAGATTGCCTTCGTCTTGTTCTGGTTGATTTCGATTCCTTTCTTGTGGACGAAGAAGCCCAAGAAATCCCCAGCTTTCACACAGAATGCACACTTTAAAGGGTTCATCTTCAGACCATGATTTCTCATTATTTCGAATGATTGTCGAAGGTGGTCTATATGGTTCTTCCTGGAAACAAATTTTACAACAATATTGTCAATATATACTTGCATGAAAGTGTTAATAAAATCATGGAAAATAGAGTTCATTGCTCGCTGATATGTTGCCCCAGCATTTTTTAGGCCAAAAGGCATTACTACCCATTCATAAGTGCCTAAGGCCCCAGGGCATCGAAAAACTGTTTTCGACACATCTTCTTCAGCAATGAAAATTTGATTGTATCCTGAGTAACCGTCGAGCATGCTCAGGTACTCGTGGCCAGCGGCAGAGTCAACAAGCATTTCCGCTACAGGCATAGGATATTCATCTTTGGGTGTTGCAGCATTCAGATCTCTGAAATCTATGCACACCCTCAATGTACCATTTTTCTTAATAACTGGCACAATGTTTGCAATCCATTCGACGTACCTCGTAGTTCGTATGAATTTGCACTTCAGCAGTCTTTCGACTTCCGTTTTGATCTTCGACAATATTTTTGGAGCGAAGCGTCTTGGAGTTTGTTTGACAGGCTTTTTCCCAGGTTTGATTGGCAACTGAAGTTCTACCAATCTTCTGTCGAGACCAGGCATCTCGTCGTAATCCCATGCAAAGCAGTCCTTGAACTCCTTCAGTAATTGGATCACTTCGACCTTGAGCTCTGGGTCTATTTTGGCACTAATGTAAGTGGGTCTTTTATCTAACCCTTCACCCAAGTCGATTTCTTCTAAAGGATCCTGTGCTAACATTTTGATGTTGTTCACCAGGGGGTCCTTTTCGAAACCCAAAGGCTCATCGTCGTAGATGGCGTCGAGCCTCTGTTCCTGCCTTCCTTCTGTCGAGATATTGGGATGTTCTGGGTCGAAATCTTTTCCAGGACCTACAGAAGGTAGTACTTGGTCATTGGCCTTGGTGGCCATATATTTTACTTCAGCTTCGAGAGCCGTTATCATTCTTATTTCGGCTACGTAAGCCGAAATTCGCTGTAACGCTTGCGACTCAGTCATTATCACTGAATTCGCTTCCCCAACCAGTTGGTTGGATGTCAGTTAGCCCACTGAAATCAATGTGAGACAAGTCTTCTTTATCCCATTGAAACCCTTGATCAGGATGCAGGTACAAGGAACTAAAAGCATTTGGCGCTGGCGCCATGTCGAAGTCAGGTGCTGGACATGGCCCAATGTGAGCCAAATTTTTGTCGAAGTCAGCTCTCCCTAGGTGATTAACTTCGCCTAAGTAGTAGCTCTGATCTGCTTCTATATTCTCGACAATCCCATCGGGACGCCATAATATCACCCTTTGGTGCATCGACGATGGTACTGCTCCGACACCATGTATCCATTCTCGGCCTAACAGTAGGTTGTAATTTGGTTTAGCCGATATGACCATGAACATGGTTAGTCGAAGGATGGATCCCACTTTGAGGTCTAGTTGAATCACACCCATGGTGGTCCCTATTCCGCCTTCGTAGTTCGATAGGACCATATTATGAGGCTTAATGTCTTCATCATTCTTGCCTACTTTTCTTAGCATGAAGTGGGGAATTATGTTGATAGTCGCCCCACAGTCCACCAAGATTTTGTTTACAGTGGCCTCTTAGAGCTTTGCCCTTATGAATAAAGGCTTGAGGTGACTTTTCATCGCCTCAGTTGGTGGTTCGAAGAAACCATTTTGCTCTTCAGTTCAACCCTTACCCATGACAAAGTAGCATACTGGCCTATGCTTAGCCATCTCTTGTTCGACTTCCCAGTCGTTTGCTTCGAATTCCATTTGGCCGTCGAATTCTCTTGGCAAGACCGAAACTACATTTATCATGATGTCTAATGTGTCGTCGGACTCAGAGCTATCTTCATCACCAGCTTCGTCTTGATCAGGCCATACCAATCTATTAGGCACTGGTTCCCTCTCTAAAGGCTTTCTTTGCTTTCGCTGGGGGACATTTGAGCTCGACTCTGGTTTTGGTTCGTTGGCAGCCTCTCTCTCAGCCTTTTGCTGCCTTTGGTACCTTTTCCACTGGGATCGAGACATTGGGTTCTTTCCCTTGTAGTTACTCGATACTTGAGAAACTTTGGTGGCACCTACATGAGGTTCTTTCTTGAGTGTCAAAGATGAACCTCTTGGCACTTCAAAGGAATGCCACCTTTCTTTGTTGGGTCTCTTTCGACTCGATGTTTTGAGCCATGTATCGACTGGCACATTGGCTGGAGGCCTGAAAGTTAGTGGCCTCTTTTTCTGACTTGAACCCTTTTGATAGGTTCTTCTAGGATCGTGTCGAACATCAGAGCCTGCACTTGTTTGGGCATTTCTGCTCCATTTTTTGTTTGCCGCTCTCACACCTTCGATGTGTTCAGCAGCTTTCTTGTCAAAAATAGAGCTGCATCGAGGACACAACATTACTTTTGATTTTTTCATCTGGCATCGTTGCAAGAATTCTGCCAGATTTTCGTTCTTTCGGGGGAACGCTGTTCTGTTTGCTTGCTCTTGCCTGATGGCTTCCTCTGAAAATTTTGATTCAGAGATTTCGACCATGTTGACATTCATGTTGTCTTTAGTAGCAAGAGTCATTTGCTTCATTTGAGCCTCCAGGTCTTTTGTTTGGCCTTGCACCGTAGCCAAGTAGGAAGTGGGTTTAGTTCCACATTTTGAGACTCCACCTGTTTCCAGTTTTGGGCCCTCAGCGGCCTTTTGGACTGCTTCGATTGTTTTTCTAGAAAGGTTCCCAGAAAAACTGCCAAATATTGGCATATTGATATGATCTTTGGTGACTTCGACCATAGTTATCCCTGGCCTTTTCACCTGACTCCTGGAAGCTTCGATCACATTTACCCCTGAGGGTTCAGCATAGTGGGCTTCCGCTTGCAAAGGGCTCGAATCCACATTCACGGGGGCCTTGTCAGCGAACTTCAGCCTCCCTTCTTTGATAGCATTTTGCACGAGATCCCTGAAAATAAAACATTGAGATGCTTTATGGCCCAGAAAGTTATGATATTTACAATAGCCTCTTTTCTTTCTTTGATCAAGAGGAGGCACTTTTACCCCTGAGGGTATTATCATTTGGCCATCTTTTACAAGTAAATCAAAAATTTCATCACATTTCGTAATATCGAAACTGTAAGTCTTTTTAGGGAACCTATCATTGGCCTTTTCAGACTCAGTGGGGTTTTTTCCACTTGAGGGAACTAGTAATTTGCAAGAGTATGGTGGCCCTTATTTTAACTCAGTTAAATCGACCTCACTCTCCTCGACGGCTACAAGTTCGTCGAATGTTTCTGGATTATCATCGTCCATTTCGACATATGCTATCTTTTCTCTTTTATGAGTTTTCGTCGCCCTAGCTTTTTCAGCTTTAAGGCGTTCTACCTGTCGAACCCTATTGGCCAATTGGGCCATGTCCCTCAGGTACTGAGTGTCTAATTTCTTCCTAATGGAGTAATCTAGACCTCCGGCGGCTATTTCGACTAACTCGTGCTCTGGCAATTGTGTAAAGCATCTTTCCTTGAGCAATCTAAACCTATTTAGGTATTCGTCTATAGGCTCAGTGAATCTCCACTTTACACTAGCCAACTCTTTCAAGCTTATCTTGGTTTGTCCCATGTAGAATTGCTCATGGAACAATCTCTCCAACTGGGTCCAATGGTGGTTTGAATTGGGGGGGAGAGTTGTGAACCAAGTAAACGCATTCTTTGTTAGGGAACTTGGGAAATACTTAATCCTCAGGTTCTCATTGTTTGAGATTTCTCCCACTTCGATTAAATATCTTGCCACATGTTCGACATTGGATTCTGTCGGGTCCCCTGAAAACTTAGTGAACTTGGGGACTTTGCATCTAGGAGGCAATTCCGTTTGTAACACATATTCCGACAACGGGGATATGAAGTTGGGCCTACGGAAGCCTGTATTCATCCCGTTTTGCATCATGATTCTTTCAATCATGGCTGTCAAGTTATTCTCCAAACCAACATTCTGGTATTGGATTTGCGGAACTACTTCGTCAGTGTTTTGGTTTCTATTAACCATCCTTATTTCCAGGGCTACGACTCTCGGCTCTTCGACCTCGGGTTGTTCCATTTGTACCCTAAGGTTCTCTTCGACAGACTGCTGGACTTGGTTAATAGTGGTTTCTTCCTCTAGAAGTATGCCTTGTTTTCCCCTTATCTGTGCCCTTTGGGGCTGTCGAATGGGTTGGGGTACCCCAAAAAAGTCAGCCAGACGCGACATTTACGCTGTCATTTGCTGATTCGACTGGGTGGTATTCTGTATTAGAGGATTTAGCACTGTACTTAAAGTTTGCGCCAACATTTGAACCATGTCGTGGTTGCTTTCGTCCATTTGCTGCCTCAAGACTGCTGTCGAGGCATTCGTAAGGCCAGGCATTACGTGGGACGTTCCTCCTAAGAGTTGGTTCCTACCCATGTTCGCCATACCAACTCTAGAGCCTTGGAGTGGCGAAGAGGCGCTCACTAAAGGTTCTGAAAAGGTGGACGTAGCGTTTGTTAGGCTAGTCAATTCAGAAGTTGGCATGCCGTAGGGTGGTTCTCGATTTAACCAGACTGTCGAAAAACCTGGGGGAACATATGGTCTGGTTCCTTGGTTTCCCCTTGGTGGGGGAGTTCCCAAAGGCATTCTAGGGCCTGTAAATGAAGGTATTGGCCCCGTTTGTGTAACCGTTACTGCTGGCGTTGAACCAGCGGTTACCACTTCGCTTATGGTTGGGATAACCTTCGCTCCCACGTTTGTTTGTGGGTTTTCTCCATTGTTTGGCAGATTCACCATTTCTCTACTTCTTCTCCTAGTATTGGTTTCGTTGGTGTATATTCTACCACTTCTCAATAACATGTAATACTCTCGAAAAAGGAGTATATTTTATAAAAAATGATTAAACTCGTAAAATCAACACAAATGTCCCACTGGGCGTGCCAATTTGTTTACCGTGAAAAATGGTAAACAACCGCTGATCTTCCAAAAGGTAACTTATTTGGTGACTCGCAGGATCGATCAGATTGATCCTAAGACATGGCTGATTTTTATCATTTAAATGCTTTAAAATAGAGAGTTTCGACTAATCCGAATGGTGATTAACGCAAGTAAGGTAGAGACACTTTAAGTAAATTGCATGGAGAAAAGCTTGATGAAGTAAATAAAAGCATTAAAGGCTTGTTAAATAAATGACTTCGACTGAGATAAATAAGTAAAAGCGATAAATTGCTTGAATGTAAAAGATTTCGATTAAGGTAAATGGTGTTTCACACATACATTCTCAATGATTCTTTCTCTCACGCTGGGTACTTGAATCTAAATGAGTGACTTGTATACAATGATGAACACCCTTAATAACTACGTGAACACTTAGTATTTATACTAAAAATCCTAAGTAACTGCTGGGCAGTTACATCGCTTCGTGGTGACACCACATGGAACGTTCACAACCCTCGACGCCTACTTCCACGCCACGTTGCGCTTGGTAACTGCTGGGAACCGTTTTCCCTCCAACAATTCGAAATTTAAACCGTTCGATCTTTGGCATCAGGGACCTTGGTCGAAAGGTTTCTCCTTCGACATTGAAAACAACATGATTCCAACTTAGAGAAATTTCTCTAAGTATCTTGTCATTCTTTGATAAGCATTCGATGTGATCAGCTGATCGAAGCCTTCTTATGTAGGAAACTCTTCTAACTCATAATTAATGATCTATATGATAATAGAACGTGGGTGTCGAATTTAGGAGCCAACAACATGTTGGATGCCGTGGGTCTGATCTCGCCGATCATGTCGATGCCCCACATTGCAAAAGGCCAAGTAGCTGTCAAGACGTTCAGAGGAACTGGAGGTATGTGCACCTTATCAGCATAGACTTGACACTTGTGACAGGTCCGAGAATGCTGATAACAGTCGGCTTCCATTGTGGACCAGTAATATCCTTCCCGTAGGATTTTCTTTGCCATTGTGTGTCCACTGGAATGAGTTCCGAAAGTACCTTCATGTAACTCTATCATGATCATTTCTGCTTCATTCTTATCCACACAACGCAGTAAGGTCGAATCATGGTTACACTTGTAAAGAATGCCATTACTGATGAAGAACTTCGTCGTGAATCTCCTCAGAAACTTCTTATCATTGACAGATGCACCCTAGGGGCACTCCTGAGTTTCAAGATACCTTTTCACCTCATGAAACCAAGGTTTATATGCTACCTCTTCAGTCTCAATGTCACAGCAATGTGAAGGTTCATCCAACCTCTCAATGGTAATCTGGGGAGCCTCATTGTCCCATCTGACCTTGAACATAGAAGACATCGTAGCCAGCGCGTCCGCCAACTGATTCTCCTCTCTAGGGAAGTGTTCAAAGGTGATCTCCTCGAAATTGGGAAGAAACGTCAATACATACTCCTTGTAAGGAATAAGATTTGGGTGTTTCGTATCCCACCCGCCTTTGATCTGATTGATCACGAGAGCAGAATCTCCGAATACACTCAAGTACTTAATCCTTAGGTCAATAGCTGCTCGAAGACCCATAATGCACGCTTCATACTCCTCCATGTTGTTGGTGCAGTTGAAACATAGTCGGGCGGTGAACGGAGTATGAGAGACTTCAAAAGATATGATCACGGCGCCAATGCCATTACCCAAAGCGTTCTAAGCTCCATCAAAGTACATAGACCATCGGGATCCCTCCTCAAGTCCTTCATCCGGTCCAGGTGTCTCAGAGTCGGTTACCAACATGATGTTCTCATCCGGGAATTCAAAGTTCATAGACTGGTAATCATCCACTGCCTGATGGGCCAAATGATCTGCCAACACACTTCCTTTAATTGCCTTTTGAGTCGTGTACTGGATGTCATACTTAGTCAAGATCATCTGCCATCTTGCTATTCTTCCGGACAAGGCAGGCTTTTCGAAGATATACTTGATTGGATCCATCTTTGATATCAATAGAGTAGTGTGAGTCAACATATACTGTCTCAATCGGGGAGCAGTCCATGCCAAAGCACAACAAGTTTTCTCAAGCAACGAGTATCGGGGCTCGCAGTCGGTAAACTTTTTGCTAAGGTAGTAAATAGCATGCTCTTTTCGGCCAGACTCGTCATGCTGCCCCATCATGCACCCCATTGAATTATCGAGTACTGTCAAGTATAAGATCAAAGGTCTTCCTTCAACTGGAGGCATCAGAATGGGTGGTTCTTGAAGATACTCCTTTGATTCTTTCGAAAGCAGCTTGACATTCGTCGTTCCATCTTACCACTTGTTCTTTCTTCAGCAACTTGAAGATTGGCTCACAAGTAGCAGTCAGGTGGGAGATGAATCGGGCAATATAGTTCAAACGTCCCAGAAAGCCTCTGACTTCTTTTTTTGTTTGGGGAGCTGGCATTTCCTATATAGCTTTCACCTTTGCGGATCCACTTGAATACCTTTATCACTTACAACGAAACCCAACAGCTTACCAGATCTCACCCCAAAGGTGCACTTGTTCGGGTTTAACCTCAGATTGTACAACTTCAACCTGTCAAATAGCTTCTGAAGGTGGTCAAGATGTTCTTCCTCGGTATGGGATCTTGCAATCATGTCGTCAACGTATACCTCAATCTCATGATGGATCATGTCATGGAATAAAGCGACCATGGTGCACTGATACATTGCCCCAACATTCTTCAACCCGAAAGGCATGACCTTGTAGCAAAAGGTACCCCATTGAGTAACAAAGGTTGTCTTCTCCATATCCTCGGGAGCCATCTTAATCTGATTATAACCGGAGAAACCATCCATAAAGGAGAAGACCTTGTGCTGTGCGGTGTTGTCAACTAGAACGTCGATATGAGGCCGAGGGAAATCATCCTTGGGGCTTGCCTTGTTCATATCCCTGTAGTCAACACACATTTGAACCTTACCATCCTTCTTCGGCACTGGGACCATGTTGGCCACCCACTGCGGGTAAGAAGTAACTGCTAGAAAACCTGCGTCAAACTGTTTCATAACTTCAGCCTTGATTTTCTCAGACATCTCTGGGTGCATTCGGTGGACCTTCTGTTTCACTGGAGGACAATCTTCCTTGGTAGGCAATCGGTGAACCACGATATCAGTATCCAACCCAGGCATATCTTTATAAGACCAGGAAAGGATCTCAACATAGTCATGCAACATCTGAATCAACCGTTTCTTAACACTAGCTTCCAGATTTGCATCGATCTTGACTTCTTTCTTGTCTACCTCTGTACCCAGATTTACTATTTCCACTGGCTCTTCATGCGGCTGTATGGCCCTCACTTCCTGAAGTAACAGTCTAGAAAGTTCACCAGGCACTTCACAATCATCTTCACCTTCGTCTTCAGCTAAGTTGATCGGAATTTCGAAGTTATAACCGGCAGTAGCAGAGTCGTTATCAGTGGGATCCAGAGTGGATGTAGACCTGTATATGTGAGTGTGTGTAAAATAGCTGTTTTGCAAGATAAAGAAGAAAAACGACAAAATTTGAAATGCAAGAAAACGTCCAATGCTTTTATTAATTATATATGGAAATGACATACATAAAGCCCTAAAAAACAGAGTCATGGTGTCTCGGGTAAGGCACCAGGCCGTAAAGTTTAAAAATTGTCTGTTACAAATTCGAAACAAAAGTTTATTACTGTGTGATAAAAGAAACGGGCATGGAATCCCTTCCCGTCCAATTGCTCAGGCCACCATCGGTAGTTGGGTAAATCCAGCTATCGATATCAAACTCTTCATCATCATCATCCCCAATAGCATTTACTCCCGCGTCATGTTTCGGCATAGGAGCTATTATGACATTAGGCTTTCCCGACGCTTCAAATTCAATCTCCTTTGCTTCAATCAAATCCTGTACCTTATTCTTCAGGACCCAGCAATCATTCGTATCATGCCCCGGGCTATCGGAGTGAAAAGCACAGCGGGCATTCGGGTTGTACATCGGTGATGTTGTATTGGGATTCTTAGGGGCTTCCTTCGGAATCACCAAGTTGGTCTTTAGCAACTGCGGCAGAATCTGAGATAGGGTCATATGGAGCTGAGTGAATTGTCTTCGCGGCCTCTCGGCTCTTGGCTGATTGTTGCGTTGTGAGGCAACAGCAGGTCTTGATATAACAACCGCAATGACTGCTTGGCGGCGTTCAGGTCTATTATGGCTCTTTGAACTGTAAACAACGCTGGATTCCTTCTTAAAAGGCTTCTTTTCGTTACTTGACGAAGCACCCTTCTGTATCTTACCGCTCTTGATACCGGCTTCAATCCTCTCCCCAGTCATGATTAACTCAGTAAAACCTGACGATGAACTTCTGATCAAATGATTGAAAAACGGACCAGACAGGGTCCCCAGAAACATATCCACCAACTCCCTGTCAGCCAGCGAGGGTTGTACTCTTCTAGCAAGGTCCCTCCATTTCTGAGCGTAGTCTTTGAAACCTTCGCTCGCACCCATAAACATACCCTGAAGTTGGGTACGCGTGGGAGCGAGGTAGGCATTGTATTGGTACTTCTTGTAGAAAGCAGTAGCAAGATCTTCCCAATTACGGATACTAGCTCCTTCCAGCTGGTAAAACCATTCAAGTTGAGTCCCTGAGAGACTATCTTGAAAGAAGTGGATCCAGAGGTTCTTGTCAGCGATATATGGCTGGATCTTCCTAACATACGAACGAAGATGCAGCTTTGGGCAAAAAACCCCCTCGTATTTAGCAAAGATTGGTGCTTTAAACTTGTGGGGGAATCACCACCCCAGATGACAAGCCCAAATCACCAAATTCCAACCCAAGTACCTTTTGGATCTCCGTCGCACTTAACCGGTCTTCAAGCTGTTTATACCTATCCTCAGCCGGAGGATACTGGTCTTCGTCAAAGTCAGTCTCTTTTCCTGAAACCACAGGGCTAGGAGCCCTCCTTTCTTCCTGATTCTCCCCCCTCCAGATGAGTAAGTCAAATCAACCTCTTCTCGCAAATTATTTCCAAATATGCGACCCATATTCAGTAGGACCGTCTTCTTCTTCTTCTTCTTCTTCTTCTTATCCTTCAAGATAAGAGTCTTTAGATCTTGCTGACCTTTGGCCAAGTTCATGAACATTTCCTGGAATTGAGCGTTTTGAGCTTGTAGAGCCTTGATAGCTTGATCAGTTGATGTTTTAGAAGACACGATGTGCTGAAATAAACAGCGAAGAAGATAAGAGACCTGTAATGGGTACCTGTGATGAGGTGCATGGAATGAAATGTGTATGATATGATTTCAAAGACTTTAGGGATTCAAATTTGTAAACCAAAATGAACACACTTTTATTAGATAAACTTGAAACAATGTTTGATAAATTCCTTTAAGGCGTTACAAAGGGAAAAAACTGAAAAATAAATCAAAACTAGAAATAATAAAAGACATCAGAGCTCCCATGGTCGTTTGCCTCTTGTGCTGACATAGTCGTTGAGGACCTTCTCATTCTCCAACTGTCTTGTAAGCTTTAGAATCTTCTGCTCCTGCTCATGATACTTTTCTCTGTAAGTATCCCGCTCTTCTCTTAGCTGCATCCAAGACCTCTTTAATGCCTCAATGTCAGTAGGCATGTGTGGATGGAGGATGGTAGGAGGAACCCCTTCTTCATCCGCAATATCAACAATCACAGGCAAGACAGCTTCGTACGACATTCCCAACTTTTGGGCACAGATACGAACCCATCGGAGATACGGTTCCATCGGAAGAGAGGTCTTCATCCCTAACTCATGTGGATCAGACCGATGCACCCTGTCCCAAGCTCGTATGAACCCGCGACGATGCTCGTCACTATCCCCTTGGAAGTCAAAGACAATAATTGGCATTAGTAACTCATGAGGTCCTTCCCTCCTAGCTCGCCCAAACTGGCGTAAGGCCAAACAAGGATTATAGGTGATTCCTCCTCGAATTCCAAGTAGTGGAACATTGGGGTATTCCCCACAACGATCAATAACAGCCACTTCTTCCATGTCTTTAGTGCTCCAGATAATGTCAGTGTGAGCGAGAGACATAATTCTGTAGGCCCAACCCATGCCTTCCTTGTTCTTCAAAACTGATTTGGGGAGGTGAGAAATAAACCACCTCGCCAGCAATGGTGCACAACACATAAGGGTTCCCCGTTTCCGAGCAGTACGGGCATAAAGAGAGTGCATAATGTCACCCAAGAGAGTGGGCACAGGATTACGGGACATGAAAATCTTCACTGCATTCACGTCAATGAAAGAATCTGAGTTAGCAAACAATACCAAACCATAAATGAGAAGGGCCAGGATATCCTCGAATGCTTGAAAATCCAGACTGTCCCAAAACTGATTAGCCTGATCAACCAAGAACTTAGCCCAGAAGCCTTTTGTCCCACTTCGAGTCTCCCAATTAGACATTACCTTAGCCTTTGTCAGATGGAGGGCTGAAGCAATCTCTCCCGGCCTAAGGACTTTCTCCCAACCTGTAAACGGGGTCTGCTCTAAAATAGAGATACCAAGTAGATCAGAGAATTCCTCAAGCGTAGGGACTAACTGATAGTCCGGGAAAGTGAAGCAGTGGTATAATGGATCAAAGAACTGGCACAAGACACTCAATATCTACTCATCCATCTTGGAAGTGACCAAACCCAGGAGGTGACCATGTCTTCTGACAAAGGAGGAAGTACCTGGAACCTTTGCAACCAAATCTCTAAGCTGAGTAGGAATCTGTACAAAGCTGATCCGAATAGTGTTTCTATGCATAGAGGCCATGACCTACAAAACAGAACAAAGATGAATCCCCTCTGTCTTTGAAATAGGTTAGTCTTGATGCAAGATGCATGCAATTTCATGATGCATGATGTTATGATAGAAACACACTACAAGTATTCACGGATAGCAAACATGGTAAGGGCAAACAAGTCACACAGATAGCCCTTAGATTTCAGGCTTGCAAGGAGTTTAGGTATTACACTCTTTCAGTTTAGTTGGTTCAAACCTGTCCTAGTAATAGTAACCGGGTTCTAGAGGATCTCAATATCACTGACCACCCTCGATCAGTCATAATTCCAGTTTGGTAACCTTTTCTTGTGGCCGGAATCATCGCGAGAGTTTGGTCTCAATGAGTGTAGCATACTGCTACTGTTCTATGACCAAGTTGGTCAATTATAGGTTCTAAGGTCAGTTTGTGCTTAATGACCCCTTAGAAGACCCATATTCTCCTTGTTCCACCACAATGGATATCGGTACAAACTAAAGTGCCACACCAACGTAGCTACTGCTTCAACCGTATCGGTCTACGCCGTACAGTTCCCTCACAGTCTATTGCTACTTACCTAAAAGGTATCCCCAGATCCGGGTTAGGATCTATAGTAACTCTGATTCAAACCTACAAAGATAAAGCATATAAATCAAGCAATTGAAAACATTATGATGAACTATTCCTAAGGTACACCCCACTTATTAAGTCCCCAGCAGAGTCGCCAGTTCTGTGATACGGTGGGAATAACTGACTGTTTTTGGAATGCTAGTTTGCATTTTGCGTTTGTGTTTGCAAAATGTCGTGGTAAGCAAGAGTCGCCACCGACTTTTATTTTATCCAACTAGGAAAGGAAAAAAGCACAGAAAAATTCCTTTTTCGAGATATTTCTGAGTACGGGGGGTAGATTTATAGAAAGGGAAGGTATTAGCACCCTTTCTATCCGTAGTTATCTACGGGCTCTTAGGTACTTGCTCATTATTTTCAAATTTTTTTTCTTTATGCTTGTGGGTTTTGAAAAGTTTTTGTTTCAACTTCGATTTAACTCTTGCTTCTGTCTTCAAGAGTGTAATGAAGTGTTTTTGAAAACTTGTTTGTAAAGGAGTGTAAGTGTGAAAAAAGTTTTGTTTTGGATGAGCAAGTATCTAAGAACTAATCTACCTACTTGAAAAAAGAATCGTTCTATGCTTATTTCCTTTAGACAACGCTATACCACTATTAGTGAGTAGGTAGCATCGTTGTTAGAGTTTGAGGGTCAATTCGAAAGAGGGACTTTCGGTCACTAAAGCAATGTTGGGACGTCTTAGTGGTAACCGTAATGTCTTAGATCATTTATCTGAGGCAATGATATCCGAGGTAACCTTTCCGAGGTAACTTATGATCTTTTAGACAAGAGGGCGACCTCTAAAACAACCTATACTCAATGACCGTGTACGAAGGCAACCAAGTGGGGTGTACCCTAAGAGTGCGCATGTGCGATTGTGTCGTTTTCAATTATTTTTATCTTTGCACATATTAAGGGTTAACTAATTTGATTTTAATTTAAGCATTCATTCTTGTCATGCAAACCCTATTATCAAACATCTAACAGTTGTATAATTTGCAGAAATTAAAGGTGCAGAAATTAGATTACAAGGCGTCGGGTATTTACATCGCCAAAAGCAACCCCTTGAAAATAAAATAAAGCGGTAAAATAGATAAATATCCTAATTAATTATTACATACCGGAAGCAGATACATTAATTGGATAAAGAAAAATAAAGCGCGACGCGAAATTAAATCGGATGCGAAATTAGGGTTTTGACCCTTTTTAAAAGAAAATGCCTTTTTGTTGTTTTATTTTAAGAAAAGAAATTAAATCCTAAAATTAAATACTAAATTAATTATTAAATTAATTGAACGGAAAAATAAATAATTAATGACATGTTTTTGAAGTTTTTGGTATTTTAAGAAAGAAATTATAATAATTAAATTAGAATTAAAACCTAATGATTTCTAATTAATTTTAAATATTTACAAAAATAAAATAAAAGTTTTCTAGAATTAAAAACCTAATTAATTAGTTATTATTTATTAATAAAAAAGAATTCTGAAATTTTATTGGATAAAAATAATTTTTGTGATTTTTATAAAAAAGGAAAATTAATTATTGGTTAGTAAATTAATTAAAATAGAATAAAGTAACTAAATTAATAAAAAGAAAATATAAGAGAAAGAAGGAATTGGGCCTTTTTTTGGAGGGTGCAGAAAGTATTTTTGGTTGCCCAATAATAGTTGATCCAAGTGGACTTTTGTGATCCAATACACATGCGTTGACCTGGCTTTTGGTGCTCCTCTGATGTTGACCACCAGATCTGGCCATCTGGCCATCTGGCGTGTTGAAGAGTGAGGCGCATGGTGGATGATGGACTTGGATGCACACCAGATTACCTAAAAAATAAGAAGAAAATGCAAGTTGCTGGAGGCAGGGATCGAACCCCTGACCTCCAGCCTTTGGGTCTTTAAGCGCTTATGTGGCCACCACTGGGGCGTGTTGTTGTTTTGTTAATAATAATACAAATGAAATAATATATATAAAATAAAGTCCATTGCCAAAAAATAAAAAGAACGCACGCGTAATTTGAACAAGCCTATGGATGGATGACAAATCATCATCCCTGTCCTTGAACCGTTGCCAAAAGTTCCAATGGCTATCCCTACGGATAGAGGTCTGTCGCTACAAGCCTGTCTCCTTCCAAAATCCTCCACAGGCCATGAAAATGCCTTCTAACACCATGGTTAGACTCGTCTCAACCTGCTGATCACAACCATGGCCATTATCATGGCCAATTTTTCCTGAAACGAAAAAACCCAAAAACACGAACCAAACCCTAGCAATGGTGGTTCTCCATATAAGTCAGATAAATGCAATTGGCTATTATGAAAAGCTTGCAAATGATGTGAGGGTTAAGAATATGCAGTTATTTCATTCAATGGATGCAAGAATTGTGATTTTCGATTTCAAGAATATGGCGGATTCGTGGACTACTTACAGTGCACTAGGAGGTCTGAAAACACGTGGTTTGGATTGGGTTATCTTGTGAGAGTTGCCAGGAAGCGGTTGGGATACGTCTCAAGTGTGTAAAATGTCTCTAACCTTTATTTCAAAGTCACACTTTTTTTCTGATTTTTGCAAGCTTGGTTCTGCCTCCACGATTGCTCTCTAACCCTTATTCTTGTGCATTTCGTTTCCTTATGTATTGTACAATACATTAGGGTAGCATTTGTTGTTCAAATCTTGCTCTATCAATGCTCTTGAATTTGATTTGATTCTTCCATTAAAAATTTCCAAATTTGATTTGATTTGGATCTTTTTGTGCATACAAGCTTTGATTCGAGTTTGATGAGGTATTAGCTATCCATTGAAACCTGAAATCATTAAAAGATCATTGGTTATCAATATCTTTGATTTTATGTGATTTTATTTGATTTAAAATGAATTAATTCAAATAAAAATCAAATTAAATAATAAAAATAAGATGTGGACACATGGCCAAGGCCAGGGCACTTGGGAAATAACGAAAACTCAAAACAAGTGTAAAAGAATGGGCCCATTTGGCAAAATTTGAAGTTTTGGGGATAGTTGACTTTTGGCAATTTTGCAAAAAAGTCCAACTTCAACAATGCATAACTTCTTAAATTTTGAACTTTTGGAGGTGTTCTGGGACTTTTTAGAAACTTGATATGTCCTCTAACCAACCCTTTTTGTCTCATATCATTTTGATATTCCATGCTCAAGTTAGAAGCTTTGACAAAAATGGTGTTTTTGTTGACTTTCAAAAATGACCTATAATGTCAAAATGCATAACTTCTTGTGAGTGCATTTTTTGATCTTGGGGTATGAATATGGATTGTAGGAAATTGCATCCTCTTCAAAATGAGCTTTGGATGGGTCATTTCTCATAAATTATGAGAAAGTTATACTTGGTCAAAGTTGAGTTGACTTTTCCTACAAACCCCTAATTTAGCAACTTTTGAATCTTGATGAATTTTGAGCAACCCTTGATGAATCATGATCAACCCTTGATCAAATGATGAAATAACCTTAAAAATGAGAATTTTGACAAAAAATATTGAAGTTTGACTGTATTTGGGTCACAGTTGACTTTTGCCCTAGCATAGTCGATTTTTGGACCTTTGAGCAATTGACTGAGCAAAATTCCTTTGCAAGGCTTGAAACTTGACATGCATGATCTTGAGAACATATTAGTACATTGGGGAGCACTTGAGTTCATTTGGACTCAAGGATCTTGATGCAATACAAAACCCTAATTTGGGGTAGACTGCCTTAGGAGAGAGCTTGTCTGAGCAACTCTTGAGCAACCCTGAGCAACTTGGAGATCTTTCTTGCAATGTCTTGAGAAATATGGGAGGGAAAATTTTGGGGTACAACACATTTTTATTTTTCTCCCTTGAGCTTTCATTTTCTTTTTGAAGACACTTAATAATAAACTTGAACAATAAAAAACTTTATGGTTACTTGGATTATTTGTTTATTATCCTTGGCATTATGGAGTTGTGGACCTCTTGGACTTAGGATTAGAAGCATTTGATACCCTTGGGACCTTGTGACTCAGTTGTTATTTTGTCTAGAGTTCTTGGGGTTTACCCCAAGACATTGGGTTGATTTTCTTTGTGTGCAGGTTATTCTAATTATGTATTTTGTCTGTGAGTGAGAATTCATCTATACACAACTGCTATCTACCCAACTTTTGAGAAGACTTAATGCATCTGAATCTTGGTATTCCTAAAAGGTTTAGCATTTTTTCTTGCTTGGTTTCAATCTAAAGGATGGGAATTCTACATTGACTCTTGGTGTCAAGTATTGACTTCTTGTTGGTTAGACAATTCTTTTCCTTAGATTTTATCTTGTGCTTTAGGATAGTCTTTTCATCTCCTTCCATCTTCTTTAATTTCAAAATCTTCTCCCTCCTTTTCAAAACTCTTCTTGTTTTCTAACTTGAACCGCTTTCATAATAAATTTGGAATAAGGTCCATGCATTTTCAAAAATATTTTCTTAATCATACTTTGACATTTTTGTGAGAAGACTAAAAGTCAATCAACCTCATTAAAACCATTTGGCCACTTTGACTTATTTACTTTAAAATTATCTCAAACGATTAGACTCTTGTCAATCCTTGTAGTGATGTGAGCTACTATACTTCTATGGTATATAGTGAAGTGAGATATTTTCCACTAGGGTGTTGAGCAGGGCTTTGTTGATTTTAAAATCCAAGCTATATCCTCTACTTTGAGATGATTCAAATTCTCCTTTCTCATAATTGTGGGTAGTAAGTATGTTTTCCACTCGGATATTACAATGATGTCTCATCTCTTAAAATTAACCAACACACTTGTTATATATGTTTTAAAGGAGAACTACGAGTACCCTGATCCCCTATTGCACGGAAGGTGGTAAGTAGGCACTAAAGGTTCGCAATCGCGGAGGGTGCAAAAATTGTAAAAAAAACTTCTTTTCTCACCTCCACCATCTATTTTATATATACAACACATATAGCCAAAATACACAAATTTTCAAAGAGGTTCCTTCGGAGTATCATAGATGTTTAGGGTACTAATACCTTCCCTTTGCATAACCAACCCCCGTACCTAGATTATCTCCCCTTTTTTTTTTGATTTATTCGCTCTTTTCCCATTCCTTTGGAAACAATAAAGCATGGTGGCAATTTTTATTTGATATGTGCAAGTCAAGTCAATCCAATGGTTTAGTCTAAACATTTCTACCGCTACAGAAAAATGGAGACTTCACTTGGGACAGATCGACCAAATGTTGGTCCATCTCTAAGTAGGTTGAGCCTACCTTTGTTTATCATGTGTATGTTCTATTATTTGTTGTATATTATGTGTTGTATATATGCTTGTTTGGATATTCTTGGTTTTTAGGGTGACTGGTGATTTCTGATAAGTCCTCTACCCGGACTTGGGAAAAATTAAAATAGGACGGGCGATATACTCATGTTAACTTTGAGGGAGGAATTCCAAAAAAGGAGACATGAGATACCTGACTCAGTGGAGGCCCATTTGACTGTAGTACTCGTTTACTGAGCAATCAGAAATACGTGTTGCTTTCAACCTGGGAGCCAACTGAAGCTAAGGATCATAGAACCCTTAACCCATCTTGGTCTTTTAGGTGTAGTGCGGAAACTATAATGGAGAAATCTGGAAGTGGTTGTCACGCGATGCTACACTTAGACGAGTTTTTCTTGAGAATATTACTAATTATCGAGTTAAACGGGACGTTGGTAATATCCGAAGGAAGGATGTAGGCTCTGGGAACCTCTTAGAACCTTGTTCGGCAGGTGATAAACAATTAGTCTATACCTCGTGGATAGTACCTTTGGCTTCATGCTCGTGACGTCGAACCTATGAACCCCTCATGTTTGTGATCTTGTGTGATATTGTTGCATCATGCATTCATGCACCCATGAGAATTCTTTAAAACAGTTGTTTCAAGGGACTTAAAGTTGACTTTTTACAAATATCTCAGGTACTTTTTGACCATGGATTTTGGAAAAAGAAATACTCGGATGTACATTTTCAAGGATTCTAAGATAGAGGAACTGATGAGTTTGATTCCTGAGATTGAGAGTTCTACAAATTTTTGGAAGAAGTATAGATCTTTCGTGTCTCTTATGAAGTTCAAGATGAAGAAGGGTATCCTTTCTACATTGGTCCAGTTCTATGACATGTTGTGCTGGTGTTTTACTTTCTCAGATTATCAACCGATTCCTACATTGGAAGAGTATTCTTAGTTACTTGGTTTACCTATTACCGATCGTATTCCTTTCATCGGCTTAGAGAGAGCCTAAGTCTCATGAGATTGTTGTCATGACTCATTTGAAGAAGTATGAGATTGAGGCTAACATGACTTCGAAAGGAGAAATTAGAGGTTTACTTGCTCAATTTCTATTAGAGAAAGCTCATTATTTTTCCAAGATGAAGAGTACAGTTGCTTTTGAGGCTATCTTTGATTTGCTTGCCCATGGGTTATTTTTGTTTCCGAATATCGACAAATTTGTGGATGTCAATGCCATTAGGATCTTTTTGATTTGGAATCCAGTCCCTACATTTCTAGGAGACACATATTATTCCATCCACCTTTGTAATCATTATCAAGGAGGAGTGATCATCTGTTGCGCGCCGTTGTTATATCCGTTGTTTATTTCTCACTTACCTCAGACTGTTGCTTTTTGGGATATCAAGAAGAAACCTCGTTGGGCCCCGAAGATTATGGCTCTCACTCATTATGACATTGATTGGTATCATCAAGCTTATTATGATGTGGATATTATTGATAGTTGTGAAATTTTCCCCAATGTTCCTCTTCTTGGTACAAGGAGAGGAAGTAACTATAATCCTGTTCTTGCGTGATGTCAACTCGGATATCCGATGAGAAACAGGCCAAATAGCATTCATATGAGTGGTTTCTTTCTCAAAGAAGGAGAGGATCATAAGGAAGAGATTGCAAAGGATTGGTTCCATATTCACAGAAAAGGTAGAAAAGATTTGGGACCAAGAGGAGTTGTTTCCTTGGTGACTTATCTCTGTTGGATACGAGCAATGACAATTCAGTTGAAGATACCATATTCTCTTGAGGAACCTATACCTGATATGTTTTTGAGGACAAATCCCCCCTTTTAGGTAATGTGGAAGAACTTCAGCTTTCCCTGGTTAGGATGCAGCAAGAGAGGGAGGCATGGAAGAACATATACCAGAATTTGGAGGTATCCTACTCAACATAACTGAAAGAGAAGGATGACTTGATCGAGATTCTTGAGAGTCGACTTATGGAGATGATGGAGAAGAAAGAGGACTTATTTTCCTCTAGAGCTCAACCAGGTCCTAGTTATTCATTTTCTGACTCTGGTAGTTAGAAATAAGTCGCCGATAGGTATACAGAAGAGAAAAAGGAGTTGAAGGCTCAAATTGAAATACTTATGGGAAAGCGTCTGTGTGGAGAGATCTTCATCTGCTTTGGCTCCTTAGGACTTTAGATTTTATCTTTATTCTCTTGTACTTAGGATCATTGAAACTTGTACTAAAATTTGTAATCCATTCCAAAGTTATTATAATGAAATTTTCAGTATCTCCAAATGTGTTAGTACTTTAATATTTGCAATTTCCTATAATTCTTTGAGTTCCTTGAAATAAAAATAATGATAAATAAATAATATGCATTGCATACCATGCATCATTTTCCATATATTCTTGCATTTTTGTTCATACTCAGGTGTCTTATTGTGTTTCTCTACTTCAACCGTCCGTAAGTTGTCTCATCGCTACAATACTCAGGCTAATTTCAGGAAGAAAATGGAAAATCTTGAACAACAGAATCGCGAGCTGCGCGAAGAAGTTACTTCTTTGAGAGCTAGTATGGATAATTTGAATTCTTTGGTGGAATCGTTAGTGGTTGATCATAATCATCCACCACCTCCTCCTCCATCTCCTCATGCTACTCAGCCATAACAGATGCCTGTTACTTCTGAGGTTCCGTCGACTCCCATTTCTGTTACTCCAGTTACCGCTGCTCAAAAACGTATGCCTCGGGGTGACCCATGGGGAATGCCTGAAAATTTCATGTCAGAGGGTTACAATACCGCCTGTCAAGTTTCTCCATTTTCTCAAACTGCTATTGTTTCTGTACCTCCCATGGTGCATGCTACTCCTGTTTCTAATAATGAGATTCATCATATTGCGCCTCCAACAATGAATGATATTCTTGTTATCAATGATGAAATATATCATCCTACTCCGCCACCAAGCGAAAGTTTGGGCTTCTATGACTGATTGGATGTTTTTCAGGACCAATTCAATGAGATGTAGAAAGAAATGAAGGCTCTCCAAGGGAAAGAGTTGTCCAGAAATAATGTCAGTGACCTCTGTTTAGTTCCTAATGTAAAAGTGCCTGTGAAGTTTAAGGTTCCTGAATTTGAGAAATAAAATGGCAACTCTTGTCCTCGTGATCACCTACTGATATATATACGAAGGATGTCCACTCATACTAATGACCAACCCTTGATTATCCGTTTGTTCCAGGATAGTTTAACAGGTGTTGATTTATAGTGGTATATGGGACTACATAGTAGCAACATCCACACCTTCAATGATTTGGGTGAAGCTTTTATCAAGCAGTATAAGTACAACATGTTAATGGAACCTGACCGTGACCAATTGAGAGTGATGGCTTAGAAAGATAAGGAGTCGTTCAAAGAGTATGCATAGCATTGGTGCAAAGTTGCTGCCCAAGTTGTACCCTCGATGGGAGAGAAATAAATGACCAAGGTCTTCCTAAAAACCCTTGGATCATTTTATTATGAAAGGATGGTTACCAGCGCGCCAAGTTATTTTATTGAGATGGTAAGTATGGGTGTTTGTCTTGAAGAAGCTGTTAGGGAAGGATGCTTGACAAAATACAAAGGAACGAAGAAATCATCATATGTGTTTTCTAGAAAGAAATAAAGTGAAGCAAATGTTGTCGTTGAGGAAAGAAAGTTTAGACCACCGAGAAGACGTCATCAACACCAATAATAAGTTGCTTCTGTGACTCTAGTTGTCAATGTAGCTCCGATTGATGTTGCCTATCAGAGAGCACCTCCTCAAGCTAATCAAGGGCAAGGTCAAAAGAGAGAAGCTTTTGACCTTATTCCAATGAGTTATGCAGAGTTGCTTCCAACTTTGATTCAGAAGAAATTGGTGCAGATCAGGCCTCCCCCTGCTATACCTTCACCTTTATGATGGTATTACAAGGCGTATCATACTTGTGATTTTCATCAAGGAGCCCCAGGGTATAACATCGAAAATTGTTATCCCTTGAAGTCTGAAGTGCAGAAGATGGTAAGATCCGGTCTCCTTTCTTTTAAAGACGTTGGTCTCAATGTGAAGGATAATCCACTACCCAAGCATGGAGGTGGAAATGTTGTAAATGTGGTTGCTGGTTATCCTGGGGACTTCCAGATTTTTGATATCAACCTAGTTAGGGGTGATTTAGGGAAGATGCATGTTGATCTATGTGAATTCAGCTATTATACACATGACCATGGTGGTTGTAGTATTTGTAGTACAAATATCCATGGATATGATAAAGTGAGAGTTGATCTTCAATAAATGATGGATGAAGGTCTTATCCACATAATCATACCAAAGGCTCAACATGAAGAAGAAGTTAATATGCTCTATGGATGCCCCGGTGAATTTTGGATTTTCGATGTGGATTACGTGAATGATGATTTCGTACAGTTGCACGCTACATTTTGTCACATAGATGGCCAAGAATAACACCATTATGGGTCATGTCAAATCTATTGTAGGTATTCTCGTGGCTATTCTATCGTAAGAAGAGGTGATTAATTGTTGTTATATAATGGTACTATCAGAATCACGGGCAATATAGATGATTACAATAAAGTTAATGTGATTGAAGGTTACTATTTTGAGGCCTTATCTAATGATGAATATGTTTCTTCCGATGAGTTCTTTTATTCTGATGAAGACATGTTCTCCGATAATGATTTTGTGATGCCAATATATTCTGAAGAAGTGGGGTGAATGTCATTGTGCCATGTTTTGGTGTTCCCGCTCCTGTAGAGGTTGGGTACCATAACAAGCCTGATGTTGCTCCCTTGGTTATTTGTCTACCTGATCATGTCCCATATGAATCAGGCAAAGTTGTACCCTATAAGTACAATGTAACTGTTCTGGAAGATAGAGTGGAAATTCATATCCAACCTTTGTCACATATCAAGAATATTGCTGAAGCTAGTGTGGTAACCCGTAGTGGTCATGTCTTCGCCCCTATCTTTCGAGGGGATGTTAATTATGATAAAAAGGTTGTTGAGAATATTGAACAAAAGAAAATGGTAGGAGAATCTAGTGGCGCTGCCTTGGAGGAGGATGTGGATGACTTGTTGAAAATCATCAAATTGAGTGATTATAAGATTGTGGATCAGTTGTTGCAAACTCCATCTAATATTTCAATTCTAGCCTTGTTAATGAACTCTTATGCTCATCGAGAATCTCTGATGAGAGTGTTGGACCAGGATTTTGTTGAAAGTGACATGTCTCTAGATCAGTTCAACAATGTGGGGGGAATATTACATCTTGTAACAAGGTGACCTTTTGTGATAACGAGTTACCTAATGAAGGAAGAAACCATAACCTGGATCTCCATATTTCCATGAATTGTAAGAATAACTCTTTGTCCAATATACTGATTGACAATGGTTCTGCTTTGAATGTCATATCAAGAATTACGCTTATGAAGCTTAAGTACCAGGGAGCTCCCATGCGCCCAAGTGGCATCATAGTGAAATCTTTTGATGGTTCGAGAAAGTATGTCATCATAGAAGTAGATTTACCTATTCACATAGGTCCACACTTATTCCAGATTACCTTTCAGGTCATGGACATTGTCCCCGCCTATAGCTGTTTATTGGGACGACTATGGATCCATGAAGCAGGAGTTGTTACTTCAACCATGCACCAGAAGCTGAAATTTGTTCATGAAGGGAAGGTAGTCATTGTGAACATAGAGAAAGCTTTGTTGATATCTCATTTGTATTCCTTTAACATTGTAGAAGCTGATGAATTCGCTGTTGGAACTCAGTTCCAAGCTTTGTCTATTAACAATATAAGGAAGAATGAGAGTTCTGTCACCTTATTTAAAGATGCAGAATAGGTAGTGAGGAAAGGACCTAGCAAGGTGTGGGAGCAGATTATTAATCCTCCTGTGAACAGGAATGGCCCTTGTTTGGGTTTCTCCAAGAAGAAAGAAGTTGTGTAGCCGAAGTCCGCTTCGAGAAAATATCAAGATATCTTTCGCAATGCAGGCTACCTTTATCTGACTACTCCAAGGATCAATGCTATTCTCAAAGATGAATCAGAGTAGGAGATGCCGAACTTCGTGACCCATGTAGTAAGAGTCTAGAATTGGATCACTATTGATGTTCCTTCTTGCATTCACATTTCAAAGTAATTTATTTTTTGTTTGTCTTTTCAAAAATCTTGCATTCTGCCCAAGGTGAAAGTAATCATTGTATGGGCGTATCTTTTGTTTTGATTTTTAAGATTATTTATAAAAGTTTTTTTTGATTCCCAAATTATGTCTTTATTTTCTGCTTTTTCTTGGAAAATGGTATTCAGAAAAAGACCGTTTGAAATAATAATAATTGTAAATAATTTGCACAACCACTTGTTATATGTGTTAATTTCTAAAATCAATCATAAATCACATGTGCAGATTAACTAAAAAACCTGTTGAGTGCAATGACCCTGCAGCCTCTTCCAACTTTGAATATCCTGTGTATGTGGTCGAAGAAGAATAATATGATGAAATCCCATAAGAGGTTTCACGGCTGCTTGAGCATGAGGAAAGTACCAATCAGTCGTATAAGGAGCCATTGGAGATGATTAACTTGGGTTCAGAGGAAGATCCAAAAGAAATCAAGATTAGGGCACTATTCATTCTAATGTGAAGAGCGGGTTGATTGAGTTGTTGAAAGAGTATGTGGATACCTTTTCTTCGTCTTATCAAGATATGCCTGATTTGGATACTGATATTGTGGAACATTATTTACCGCTAAATCTAGAATGTCCACCAATCAAGCAGAAGTTGCAAATAACCCACCCTGACATGGAAGTGAAAATTAAAGAAGAAGTTTTAAAGAAGATTGATTTCGGTTTTCTTGTAACATCAGTATACCCTCAGTGGATTTCCAATATTGTTCTAGTACCAAAGAAAGATGGAAAAGTACGCATTTCATCGATTATATAGATCTAAATAAAGCCAGTATGAAAGATGATTTCCGATTACCGCATAATTGTATGTTGGTTGACAGTACAACAAAATTCAAAGTGTTTCTATTCATGGAAGAATTTTCTGAATACAATCAAATTAAGATGGCCCCTGAGGACATGGAAAAAATGTTTATCACACCCTGGGGAACATTCTGTTACAGAGTGATGCCCTTCAGGTTGAAGAACACTGGTGCAACGTACCAGAGGGCTATGAAAACCCTACTCCATGATCTGATACATAAGTAAATTTAGGTATATGTTGATGATATGATCGCCAAATCATAGGCTGAGGAAGGGAATATAGAAGACTTGTTGGAGTTGTTTCAGCGTTTGAGGAAATATCGTCTCTACTTGAATCTAAATAAGTGTACTTTTGGTGTTCATTTAGGAAAATTACTAGGTTCCATTGTCATCCAAAAAAGGAATCGAAGTTGATCCTGATAAAGTTAAGGCAATTCAAGAAATGCATGCACCAAGAAATGAAAAAAAAGTTAGAGGCTTCCTTGGACGTTTGAATTACATTTCCAGATTTATTTCCCATATGTCTGCAACATGTGAGCCAATCTTCAAGCTGTAGAAGAAATATCAAGGTTGTGTATGGAAAGATGATTGTCAAATGGAATTTTAAAGCATTAAATATTATTTGCTTGAACCTCCTATCTTGCTCCTTCCTGTTGAAGGAAGACCATTTATTATGTATCTGATTGTGTTAGATAATTCTATGGGCTGTATTTTGGAACAACAAGATGAAACGGGAAGGAAAGAATATTCCATTTATTATCTCAGCAAGAAGTTTACTGATTGTGAGTCACAATATTCTATGCGGAAAAAAACATGGTGTGCTTTGGCCTGGGCGGAAAAACGATTGCGGTAATATATGTTGGATCATACTACTTGGTTGAATTCCAAAATGGATTCGATTAAGTATATTTTTGAAAAGTTTGATCTCACTGGAAGAATTTCCCATTGGCAGATGTTGTATTCTAAATATGATATTGAATAATATACTCAGAAGGCTATAAAAAGCAGTGTGTTGGCAGAATATCTTGCTCACCAACCAGTTAATGATTATCAGTCTGTTAAATATGATTTCCCTGATGAGGATTTGATTATTTGAAAGCGAATGATTGTGATGAACCTTTTCCTGAGGAAGGTCCTGATCCTAAATCTCGGTGGGGTATGGTGTTTGATGGAGCTGTAAATGCTTATAGAAAAGGAATTGGTGATGTGATTATCACTCCCCACGGGTCACATATCCCTTTCACTACAAGGTTGGCATTTGATTGTACCAATAATATGCCGGAGAATGAAGCTTGTATCATGGGTCTTGAAGAGGCTATAGATCTCAAAATCAAAGTTCTAGATGTATATGGTGACTTAGCTTTGTCAATAAACCAGATTAAATGAGAATGGGATACTCGTCACATTGACTTGATTCCTTACAAAGATTATCCAAGAAGATTATTACCTTTTTTAAATAAAATTGAATTCCATCATATTCCCATATATGAGAATCAGATGGAAGATGCATTATCCATTTTGGCTTCTATGTACCAAGTAAATGCTTGGAACGATGTACCTCGGATCCCAATTCGACGTCTGGATAGGCCAGATCATGTGTTTGCGACGAAGGGAACGTCAGACGAAAAACCTTGGTATTATGATATCAAGCACTTTCTCCAGACTCAGGAGTACCTGTTTGTTACGTTGAACAAAGATAGAAAGACATTGAGAAGGTTGGAAGGTAGCTTTTTATTTAATGAAGATGTGCTATACAAAATAAATTAGGACATGGTATTACTTAGATGCGTGGATAGACACGAAGCAGACATGTTGATGCATGATATCCATGAAGGTTCCTTTGGTACCCATGCCAATGGACATTCGATGGCAAAGAAGATGCTTAGGGCTGGTTATTATTGGCTGACAATGGAATATGACTGTTACAAATTTATGAAGAAGTGCCATAAGTGTTAGATTTATCCTGACAAGACTCATGTGCCTTCAACGCTTCTCAATGTTATTTCTTCCCCGTGGCCTTTTTCTATATGGGGTATTGATATGATTGGAATTATTGAACCCAAGGAGTCGAATGGACATCGTTTCATCCTGGTGGAAATTAATTACTTCACCAAGTGGGTGGAAGCAACTTCCTATGCTAATGTCACCAAGCAGGTGGTAATACGCTTTATCAAGAATAATCTTATATGTAGGTATGGTGTGAAAAGAAGGATTATCACTGACAATGGCTCAAATCTGAATAACAAGATGATGACAAAGCTTTGTGAAGAATTCAAGATTGTCCACCACAATTCGTCTCCTTTACAAGCCTAAGATGAATGGGGATGTTGAAGCTGCTAACAAAAACATTAAGAAGATCATCTAGAAGATGGTTGTTATCTATAAGGATTGGCATCAGATGCTCCCTTTTTGCTTTGCATGGGTATCGTACATCCGTTTGCACTTCAACAGGGGTAACCTCGCTCTCTCTTATGTATGGTATGGAAACAACACTCCCCGTCGAGGTTGAGATTCCCTATTTATGTGTGAAAATGGAAACCAAATTGTCAGAAGTTGAATGGATCCAGAACAAGTTTGACCAGTTGGATTTGATTGAAGAAATGAGAATGACACCTTTGTGTCATAGGAAGTTATATCAGAAGAGAATGAAGAAAGATTTTGATAAAAAGGTCAAGCCTCGTTAATTCAGAGAAGGCGACCTCGTGCTTAGAAAGATCATGTATTTTAACACTGATTCTAGGGGCAAGTGTACCCCCAATTATGAAGGCCTGTATGTTGTCAAGAAAGCCTTCTCTGGAGATGCATTTATTATTGAAACTATGGATGGAGAGGAGTTCCCACGTCCCAAGAATGCTGGAGTAATCAAGAAATACTTCACCTAAAGAAATAAAAGAACAACTTGCTAAGTTGAAAACCCAAAAGGGAGGCTTAGGCAAAAAAGAGCGTCTCGGTAGAATGAAAACCCTAAAGGGCGATCTAGGAAAAAGTAAGAGACACAAACTGAATAAATTTTCCCGCTAGGTTGAAAACCCGTGAGGGCAGCCTAGGCAAAAGTTAGAGATTTCTTGGCAAGTAACTGCGTAAGACAAGACTTGATCATTGAAGCAACAACCTTCTTGGATTTCTCATCACACTTCCACTAGAGCCTCTGCTCGTGAGTTCAAAGTTGTTAGGAAGGATAGTGGTCATTGTATTTCAATGTAACATTTTCATATATTTACCATTTTCTAAACTTTGTAATCATTCGTGGAGTCCCGCCATTCGCAGACTACCATTCTAGTAATAAAGTTTGAGCCTTTATCCAATTATTTATGCTTCTTATTTTATTCTGTATACAAAGATTTCGTTTATTATTGATAGTAATTTTCAAAACAAAAAAACTTAATAATAAAAAATGTTTTTGAAAAGAATATACAAATTACTTTTTACTTCATATTTTGCGATTCAAGTGGAACAAAGGTAGTGATTCCAAGGAGGGATGAACTCCGAAGTTTTGAAAGGATTCCCAAAAAGATATCTCATGATTACTCTCGCTAATATATGCATAATCCTCTTTGGGTAAATGGATTTCTTGCCAATTAATATATGGTGTGATGTTAGGCATGTGATCCCATTTTCCCCAGCTAAGTCTTGATTCAGATTTTTCTCCAAGTTATTTATTTGGGTTTGGGTGGTTTAATGCCTCTATCCCATATTCCCTATTTAGGCCTTGTTGCAGATTTCTCCAGCTGAGTGTGATTTTTTTCCCCAGCCAGGTGGTGATCAGGCAGAAATTGAAAAAAGTTATGAAGCCTTTGCTCATTTGATGGAGTTATTTCCCCATTTTTGTGTGTGAAGAATTGATGTGGAATCTCTTGTAGAGCATTTATCCCTCCAGTTATGACATTGTTGTTGTTATGTGCTTCCCAAATAGCTAGACAAGGGCAGTATTTTTCCTAAGAAGTGTTGGAACAACTGTCAAATTTTTGGGTTTTCTCTTTCCAAGTGTTGAGTTTGATTTAAAATCCCCATAATTTTGACTTCCTGATGTATTGTTAACTTCTTAGATCCCCAATCGAAGTGAAAATGATGCTTTCCTCTAAAAGATGCTATCCCCATGAAGTTTCATAATTTCTTCCTAGAGGAGTTTGTGCAACCATTGCTTTTAATATCGAAGAATGTATTTGGGCTCCCTTCGACAATATGGTGTTGTTTTCCCCATTGGAGTCAGTTAAGAATCCTTAGTTAAAGTCTAGACAATAAGACATTGTCTTCCCAAGTGAAGTTTGTATGGTATTCCCCTGTGAAGCCTGGAGGAGGGTGATATATCCCTGCATCTATATTGATTTATTGCTATCAGATTATGCTGTGATTAATTTCAAGCCATGTTTCTTCCCAGTGAAGTTAAGTCGTGAAGTAGGACTTTGTTTCCTCATTTGGTGCTTACTCTCTTATGGAATCTTAATCTTGAATGTGATTTAGCCGAGTGTTGACTTTTCCCAAGTTGGTTTTTTCTAGTTATTCCCAGTGTTGTATGTTTGTTCTGTCAGCATATACATGATAACATTCATACATACATCATGCATAGCTGAATTAAAATTCATTGCTCATTTGCATTCGTTGATGTTTTTGTTGGCATATTACCCTCTTTCAAGAGTTATGTTACCCTCTCTCCAATAGATTGTCAAACTTTAAGCAGAAAGTGTGTATCCTTTCAATTTCCCCACTGATTTATCCCTCGTGAAAGAATTTGAAGAATGGAAAAACACAAGAAGGGGGTTTGAATTAGGTGTTTTAAAACTTAAAATAAAAGAGACGTTGGTTATCCTGGTTCGTTTAAACTCAAACTACTCCAGCCCACCTGCCAAGGTGATTTCGCCTCTCTCAAATAAGGTCTTAATCCACTAATCAAACTTGATTACATGGATACAATGACAACTGTCAAAGTCTTCTTGAGTTTAAACCACAACCCAGTTTTCTCAAGGTATTACACAGTAATATAATTGAAAGTGTGTACAACTATGTTTTCTAATAAAAACAATATCACAATAGTAATGTATTACACAATTGAAAAGCACAAGATAGAAATGTAATAATATTTATCTTTTTCAGTGCACAACAAAATCATGTATGATTTCTTCTTCACGTCTTCTTTATATAGGCAATGCATGAGAAGGTGATTTTGGAAGGTTGGTAAATAGTAGTTAATGTACTTTCCAAACATAGAGATTATTGTCTTCTTTCAGGAATTTCTATTGATTAGCTATGAATGAAATTTAATGCTTCAGAACATGAATACTAAAGATCACATCAAAAGATGAATGTTACCGTTGAGAATCCTTTACTTCTTTCCATAACTTTACGTATCAGAATATCAGAGTTCTTGTTCGCAGCGTCAGCGCACTCAAAATTTGTAACATTAGAACTTTCTTTATTTAAGCGTGTTACACAAATTTTCTTCTATGTAAGATGTGTCAAATCAAATTTTTAACAACGATCTATCTCATCTTCTATGCTTCTTACATCAGAACTTCCTTGCAAAATAAAATACTTATTTAGGAAGCATAATTGTTCTTTGTGTGTTTTGTTATCATCAAAACTCTTACAAGGATGTAGAATCAAACTATGTTCTAACAATCTCCCCCTTTTTGATGATGATAACAATTATATATTGTGATAGAATAATTAAATAAGATGAAGCATTAAAGTCTCCCCTTGAGTTGGATACTTGCAAAAAGATCATTCCCTGAAGATTGTTCTGATATGATTTTTGAGAAGAAGATTTTTTTACGCGTCCACAACTGACTTCAACAGAGGTTGCTTTTCAATAAATTTTTTATATTTTCTTTCAAAGGATAAATATAGAAGTTATAATATTCAAAAAATTTGAGACTGAGTCTCGATACTATTATATTTGAAATATCTTACGTTCTCCCCCTTTTTTGTAAAGAATCAAAAAGCAATAAAAACACTTTAGACAATAAAATGCATTTTGTATTAAAAAAGGATCAAGGAAATAAGAAACAAAATGAAGGAATTTTTTTTTTCATAACTAAGTTTGAGGAGGTGGAAGTCGTGTGAACAAGGATTCCAATAAACTCTTGATCTGATTTTTTGATTCCTCTTATTCCCCAAGCATCCCCTTAATTTCCTTGCAGGTTTCATCCTGCTTGTTTAAACTTTCCTTAAACACAACATTTTATTTTTTCAACTCCTCCAAAGTTTTCAGCATAATAGAAGATGAGGTTATTTCAGCAGAAGAGACGACTTTTTTAGAGCAAATTGCAGATGATTCTGACGCAGGAGCTTCTTCGACTTCCTTGCCTTTGTCTTGAAACATGTTGAGAGGAAGAGGATCAGAGGGTGGTTCATTACACTCTGATGTCTTTTAAGCTTCCCAAGGGGTATTGTCCAGCAGAAGGAGTGGCTTCTTTACCCAGTGTCACAGAAATTGATCCTTAAATATTTTCAGGCGATCGCAGATGTTATGTTGAGAGATTTCATAGCTAAGATCCTTTAGTTTTAGAGATTCAAAATTGAACCATTTTCTGAATTGGTTCCAATGAGAACCAGAAGCACCTGGATTGAGATTCTCTATGCAAGCTAGCTTTAGAGAGTTAACCCATTCATGTGTTTCTGTTTCAAAAATCAGCAAGGATTTACCAACATCTGCTTTGGAGATTTTTGGTTTTGGTTTTGGAACCGTAATTTTCTGTGAGCTTGTGACGAGATTGTCCCAAGCTTCTAAATATATGATTTTTTAAGGGGATCTTCTGTGTAGTTATTTGGAGAGGGAGAGTCAGAAAGGATTATTATGGGAGAATTTGGTGGAGTGGACTGATAAGGAGATGGAAGATCTGGAATGGAGAGGGTCTGTGAAGAAGTTGAGGGAATTATTGGTGGTTGAGAGACCATGAGAGGGAAAGTGATGCCAGTGATGGATGTTGTGTTATCAGAATCAAGGTTTGGATTTTCGGTTTTGGGAGCTTCAAACAACAGATCAAATTGATAAATATCAGAGAGAACTTGTGCAAGTTCAGGCTGAGTTTGGTCAAGATGGGTTGAAGGTGGATTGTTCAGAAGGTTATTTAGAGGAAAGGAGGTGTCAAAGTCTAGGTTAAAATCATCAAAGGTTTGAGGAGATGGATCTTCTGTGGGCTTTGGGGATGAAGGGTTTTCAAATGTTGATAACAATACTGGTTCAATAAAAGAAACAAAAGAAGGGTTACCTTTCTTTTTGTAAGCTTTGGGAGTCTTCTGAGAAGTTCCTTCTACAGCTGCTTTTATTTTTCTTGGTTTTCTAGGAGGAACTACTAGAGGTTGTTACTTTAGATCCATAATGTTCACATCTGGAATCGTACCGTCACTTTTGCATGCTTCCAAATACATGAGAATAGTATCTAGAGAAGAGTCTTCTTGAGTGAATAGAGGAAAATCCTTCACAGGAACTCTTCGGGTGGTAATGACTTCCTTGGTAGTGATTTTTGGATTCTTCTTAATAGTTCCAATAATCTTCATCTTCTTCAGATTTTTGGCGTTGAGAGGTTTACCAACACAAGCTTTCAGAGTGCTAGCTTATTGAGCCTCAGTCAGATGTTCTATCAATCTGTTTTCTTCCAGAATATCTGAAATGAGTCTTCCAAGAGGGATCCAATCTCTCTTTGTTATTTCTTCTTCTCTTGTTTCTTTTACGCTGGTCTTCAGACGATTGAACAGAAGATGTGGAAGATTAAGTTTTGCTTTAGTGGCGATGAAGTATAGAAGGTACTTGTGATACAGTGGGAGAATCGACTATTATACTGGTTTTGTGTTTGTATTTTCAAATGTTGTGGTAAGCAAGAGTCGCCACCTACTTTTCTTTTATCCAACAAAGGAAAGGGTGAAAAGAACATAAAAAGACCTTTCGAGAGTTTTATGAGTAAGGGGGTAGATTAGGGAAAGGGAAGGTGTTATCACCCTTTCCATCCGTATTTATCTACGGGCTCTTATATTTTTAGCTCATTTTAAAAATACCTTATGCTTTGTGTGTTTTGAAAAGTATTTGAAATGCCGATAGTCAGACATTTTACTTTATGATAACTCTTGTATGAGTCCTCAAGAGTGTTGATAATGCATTTTGAAAAGGTTTTTGAAAGTTATTTTGTGTAAGGGTAAAAAAATTTGATTGAGCAAGCATCTAACAACTATCTACATTTACTCGAAAGGGTGTTATTTTCCTCTTTTCTTTTAGACAATGCTATCCTACTATTAATGAGTAGGTAGCCCTATTGTTGGATGTTTGAGGGACATTCGAAGGGACGTTTATAGTCAAAGGCAATTGGGCAAGAAATTTTAGTAACTACCCTAGGGTTTTAAGATCATTTTTACTGAGGCAACATCGAGAGGGTTATCGGGGGACTTATGATCTTTTAAACTGTAGGGTAGCCACTAAAACTTATTACGTTTCGAGAGATGTGGCTGTTTTTCAGAAGGCAACCGAAGTGGGAGTACCCTAAAGGTGCGCATGTGCAATTGTGTTGTATTCAGTTATTTTTGTCTTTGCATTAAGTTTGCTAGCGTTTGATTATTAAACTCTTGCCATACAATCCTTTTACCATACATCTAAACAGTTAATTAATATACGAAAAATATAAAGTGCGGAAATTAAATCCTACGCTATTACATCCTGTGGGCAGTTACATAATAGAGAAATTATGAAAACAATAAACTAAACTATTACAAAATTTCCCATGCCACCTATACAGTCTTTCTAGAATTTAAATGGAAAATAAATAGAAAAAAAAAGATAAGAACAAATATAAAAATGTCCTGAAACCCTAAGTATTAAGAAAATGATTTTTTTGGTATTTGTTTGAGAAATAAAAATTAAAAATTGATTAGAAACTCAAGTCTATTGATTATAAATTAAACACAATGTTAAAGTAATTAATTAATTTATTTACAAAATTAGCTTAATTAATAAAAATACTAACCTAATTTTTTTCGTGATTTTATTTATTTATTAAAAGAAAATTAAATCTTGAAAATAAAATATGAAACAAATAAAAAAAAAACAAACTAAAACAATAGAAGAGGAAAACACAGACGGGTCTGCTAAAAAATAACAAAGGGGTGCAATGTTTGAAATTTGTCAGGCCCAATTAAGCTGGCCCAGGGTGCGTTAGGATATGGTGAGGACACATCTGGAGAGTCCACGGTGGGGATTGTATGCTGGAGGCGCTCGATCCATGTTATATGGATCTGATGGTGCTGATGGTAGAGTGCATGGTGCGCATGTTTGGACTTGAAGCGTCAGACCTGTCAATATAGTATGAGAAAAATAAAATAATCTGAAGCCTAGGATCGAACCCAGGTCCTCTACCCAACCATGTGCTTGAATTATTAGTACAAACAATAAAAGATCAATATATTTGAAACCCAATCAGAAATATGTTTGAATAAAACAATAATGTGCCATGGCTGAATGAAACAGTTTCAAATGCCCAAACAATGGCAAATTTTTATCATGATGTCAGTATTCGCATGTGAGTACTGTAACACACACAAACACGTTAGAACAATAAAAATTCTTGAATCAAGAGATTGAATTTCAAAATTTATACCTATGGCCGATATACTTCGATTTACATTTTTGAGTATATAACCACTTTGTTAAAATTTGGAGAAAAAGTAGGTGTGGTTTTCTGGGAAGCTTCTTGTGTATGCAGGCAATGTTTTTTTTGTGTGTATAGGCAACGTGTGTGTATAAGCAAAATGTTTCTGTCTGGCTAACGCGTGTGTGGCAAAAATGTTTCTGTCCTTGGCAATGTGTCTTTAGCTCTGTCTTTATAGGGGGCAGTGGTGAATGGAAATGGCAAGAAACAGCCATTAACCAGGCTTTGAAGGCAGAATCAAAAGCCTTAAAAGGTTTCCTTTTTTGAGGATTTTCTACCCTTTTGGGTTTTGAATGAACCTGGACAGGTTTCTCATCTTGACTCATTCGAATGCCCTCAAGCCTTGTTCTTCGATTGGCTCTGAATTTCTCCTTTCGATGGCTCTAGGCTTCAATTTGATTCGCTCACAGTTTCATCCCCATGGCTCCTTCGACTGAGTCCATCTACATTGGTTATTTGACCTGGAAAATTCTCCTAGTCGAACTCCAATAGTATTCTCTTCGATTTCCTTTTCTTGGATTTTCATTCTATCCACCTCCTTCGAACACAATTTTGACTCCAATCCTACCTTTTGTTTTTCGTTTACAAAGTCATCCTTATTGACCCTTAGTTCATCTTCGATTGGTGAATACAACTTGCATTTCACAAATCAAAGGATAACCTATGAGTACCTTCGATCACCCAACTCCCTTGTATGTTCAGGCACATTCCCGAGGCATATTGATCCTAAAAATATAAGATGACTCATATCTGGCTGACTCGTTTCTAGCTATCCTTGGATCAAGCCATATTTGAAGGTTGCATGTCCTTCGAATCATTATTCTTCCACATGTTTCTTTGGATAAAGTAAAAGATTTTTGATTCCAAAATATTCTTCTTTTCAAAGTACCCATTCAAACAAACGTGTTAGTCGAAAGGTCTTTTCTTGTAGTGCTTCGAATAGCTTATATTTCCATGATTCGAAAACAACACCCTTCAATGCCTTTACTAGATCTTCCAATCGAAGACTTTAGAAAAAACCTCCTCACGTGCTTTCTTTAGGTCCATCCTTCCTTGGATATTTCGAATAGCTTATATTTTAGTGGTTCTAAAATAACACCCTTCGATGCCTTCCTTCGATCCTTCAAATTAGCCTACATACTGCAGTCGAAGCTGCTTCGACCCAAAAGCCCTTAGGTATATTTTCAGCCTTCGATCTACACTTTGTCATTCACACTTCTTTTCTTTCTTTTAGCTGTTCCATTATGCTGAGACATGTAGGGTGCCATGAAAATCATTTGAAGCTTTGGAACTCACACATCTTGGTGAAAAGTGAAATTAATTGAAAGTCCATCGCTTAGGAGGAGAATTTGTCTAATCAATTCTTGGTCAACCTTGAGCAATTGGGGACCTTAATGAGCATTCCCTGAATAAAATGGGAGGGACAATTTTAGGGTGCAACAGCTTCCCCTGATCAATCTTCTTAAACCTGAAGATTTAGATTGGCTTGTCTGCCTTTTGTGATCTGAAGGTGGAAGAAATTGAGCACTAGAGTGCCCAGAAATTTTCCCTCGCATGAAGTAACGCTGTTGGTTGATGATGTCAAGAATGGGATTACAAATTCCATTTGGAGAAGATGACTGAGATTTGTCGGAGATGGGCTTAAAGATGCCATCCAAAGTAGATGCTGACTTCATAAGAGGTCTCTTTATGGGGATTCCTATTCCTGTTGTCTGAGGAGGACTCTACTGGGTAATGTTAATTTCTGTTGTTCTCCTTTTTGAGGAAAACTCTGTGGGGGATAGAGTTTAGGAGCTTTAGTTGTTTATGGCTCTATTGAGGTGTTATCTCTGGACTGGAGAGATGAAAGTTAGTTGTTTTCTGGTTGAAATCTAGGCTTCACAGTAACTTGCTGGGGAGAATGAAATTAACCGTTATCTGGAAATATATTAGAAGGAGCTTGTGTAGGGCTGCTTCAGGATGAGTCCGTGTTAGACTTCATCTGGAGAGATATGAGAAGGAGCCTGTGTAGGGATGCTTCAGGATGAGTCCATGTTAGACTGCATCTGAAAATGGCAAGAATGAATTCATGTAAGATTGATTCTGGATGAGCTTGTGTAAAGTTGCATCCAGAGATTGTGAGAAGAAACACGTGTAAGATTGCGTCATCTAGTCATGTAGATAGTCACCCCGTCTTGTTTTTGGAATTGATCCATAATCAATTGTTCACAGATAGTTATCCTGTATTGTTTCAGTTATTAATCTGGAAATTTCTTTTGGTGGTCATTGAGATGGTTGCCCTGTCTTGTTTCAGGAATTAATCTCTGACCTAAGAGAAATAAAGATAGTTTCCCCGTCTTGATTCAGGAGTTAATCTTCAATCTTCAATCTCAAAATAAATGAGATTGTGATATATGCATTTGTGCTGCATATGCTATTATGTTTGTAGAATGATGTATGAATGCAATGTATGAACGTATCAGTTGTTCTACTGCAGTGTTGCTGAACTACAGAAAATAAATCCATGACTGTTGTTGGGGATGAAGAGTGTAAGTCTTCAAATTTTGTTGAAGTTGAAATGCTGAGAGATGTATTTTCGTTGTTAGAGAAATAAACTCTGTTGAGGAAGGGAAACTACGTAATCCGCTTGTGGATTTTTATGAAATCCTGCTGGGGAATCCGAAAAGCTTGTGAACCAGGCTAGGGAATTCTTTAAGATACCGAGGAATAATTGGAGATTCTTGCTCTGCCGGGGATATAAAAAACATTGACATCATTGGGCTATGAACTTAAGATAGTGAATTTACAGTAGGACATCTCTTCCTCTGTACCTGTTGGAGAAAGTATCTGCGGGGATCTGCAGATGGCCTTTAGACATTGTCCTGCTTCTTAAAGCCATTAGTATATGTCTTTCTGTTTCTTATGCTTGTATTTGTAAATGGTAATCACATTCAAATGCATATGTTCGAAAATAATCACTGGACGTTTTTGAAAACAAAACAGAAAAATAAAAACAAATAGTTTTGCACTTTCAAAGAGATAGTTTTGGTATTAATTTGAAGGAGTTTTGCCTATCATAGGCGTTTTTATACAAGGGGACGAACATCCTAGTAAGAGAATGTCATCATAAGAATTAAAAATAGTATACAAAGAAAATAGCTATGTCAAATAATCTCATTGGTTTCCCATTCTGCTATTGCCTTTATGTCTTTGAGCGTTTCATCTCTTTGCTGCTTGTCTGAAGCTAACTGGATTGATTAGTAACATTTGAGCTTGATAGTTGTTACCAAAGATTGGTTGTAAGGTGATCCACTGGGACATAGTTATATGCTTTAGATCCCTAAGTTTTAACTTGACCGCCCTTTCGGGTTTTCAGTCCACCGGGATAATCTTTTTTTGCCCAACCCGCCTTTTCAAGTTTCCGACTTGCCGAGTGTGCAGATTTTTCTATATGTAAATCCCTAATTTTTTCCCGAACCATTTTGGTTCACCTGGATGCCATTATTTTTTCCTAGGCCAGTCAACCTAACAGGTCTTTGTTCATGCGTAATATCTTTTAACTATGTTCGCGTTTACAGGGTGTAGAAGGTCGTCACCGTCCATAGGGGTTAAGATCATGGCTCTACCAGAAAATATGTTCTTTATCACAAATGGACCTTTGTATGTAGAAGTCCATTTTCCCCTAGGATCACCTTGCGGCAGGATAATGCGTTTGAGTACTAAGTCATTAGCCTGATATACCTGACGTCTGATCTTCTTGTTAAAATCTTTAATCATGCGTTTTTGGTACATCTGACCATGGCCGACAGCCGCGAGCCTCTTCTCGTCAATCAGGTTCAATTGGTCAAGTCGAGTATGAACCCATTAATCTTCATTCAAACATGCTTCCTTCATGATTCTCAAGGAAGGGACCTAGACTTCAATGGGTAGGACAACTTCCATTCCGTATACCAGAGAGAAAGGAGTTTCCCCTATTGATGCATGCACTATGGTACGGTAACCATGAAGAGTAAATGGTAACATCTCGTGCCAGTCTTTGTATGTCACCGTCATCTTCTGTATGATCTTTTTGATGTTTATATTAGCAGCCTCTCTAGCGCCATTCATCTTCGGATGGTAAGGAGAAGAGTTATGATGCTGGATTTTGAATTGCGCGTAGAGCTTGGTGATTATAGTATTATTGAGATTGGTACCATTATCCGTAATGATTCTTTCTGGAATACCATACTGATAGATAAGGTTATGTATGATGAATCGGGCCATAATGTTCTTGGTAACAGAAACAATAAGGCTGCCTCGACCTACTTTGTGAAGTAATCAATGGCGACGAGGATGAAGCGGTGCCCATTAGAAGTTGTAGGTCTAATCTCTCCAATCATATTGATGCCCCACATTGTGAATATCCAGGGAGCATTCGAGACGTTCAAGGGAACCGGGGACACATGTACTTTTTCAACATAAATGTGGCACTTGTGACAAGTTCGTGAATGCTGATAACAGTCTGCCTCCATAGTGGACTAGTAGTATCCTGCCTGTAGGATCTTTTTACCCATTGTGTGTCTGCTAGAGTGGGTTCCAAATGTACCTTCGTGCAAATCTTCCATAATCTTCTCTGCTTCACTCTTATCCACACACCGAAGCAAAGTAGAATCGTGTTTGCACTTGTAGAGGATTCCGTTACTGAGAAAGCACTTGGCAGAGAACCTTCTTAGGAACTTCTTATTATTGACGAAAGTTCCCTCAGGATACTCTTGGGCTTCAAGGCATCTTTTGAATTCATAGAACCAAGGTTTGTTCACTACTTCTTTAATATCAACCTCGTAACAGTATGCGGGTTCATCCATTCTCTCAATAGTGATATGAGGAGCTTCATTATCCCACCTGACCTTGAACATGGATGACATAGTAACTAGCGCGTCCGCTAGTTGATTTTCCTCTCGTGGAAAATGCTCAAAGGTAACTTCTTCAAAGTATGGAATCAATGTCAGCACATGCTGTCGGTAAGGGATGAGATTAGGATGCTTCGTGTCCCATTCTCCTTTGATTTGACTGATTACTAGGGCCAAGTCTCCAAATACACTCAAGAATTTGATCCTCAAGTCGATAGCAACTTTGAGGCCCATGATGCATGCTTCATATTCAGCCATATTGTTGGTAAAATTGAAACATATCCTGGAAGTGAAAGGAGTATGACAATCTTCGGGAGATATGATCACATCACCGATTCCATTTCCAAGTGGGTTAGAAGCTCCATCAAAAACCATAGTCCATCGGGATCCTTTTTTAGGTCCTTCATCCGGTCCAGGTTCTTCACAATCAGTCACTAACATGATGTTCTCATCCGGGAACTCAAAGTTCATGGATTGGTAGTCGTCCACAGCCTGTTCAGCTAAATGATTAGCTAGTACATTTCCCTTAATTGCTTTCTAGGTTGTGTACTGAATATCATATTCGGTCAGGATCATTTGCCATCTTTCTATTCTTCTGGAGAGAACGGGTTTCTCAAAATTGTATTTGATAGGATCCCTTTTAGATATCAACAAGGCAGTGTGAGTCAACATTTACTATCTCAGTCGGCGAGCAGCCCATGCCAAAGCGCAACAATTTTTCTCGAGCAATGATTATCTTGTTTCATAGTTGATAAACTTTTTGCTAAGGTAGTATGTTGCATGCTCTATTCAACCAAACTCCTCATACTACCCCAACACACACCCCATTGAATTCTCTAACATTGTTAAGTACATGACATAGGTCTTCCTTCAACCGTTGACATCAAAATTGGAGGCTCTTGAAGATATTCCTTTATTTTGTCAAAGGCGGTCTGGAAATCGTCATTGCACTCCACTTCTTGATCTTTCTTCAGTAATTTGAAGATTGGCTCACAAGTAGCTGTCAGATGGGAAATGAATCTGGAAATGTAGTTTAGAAGTCCCAAGAATCCCCTGACCTCCTTCTTAGTGAGGGGAGTTGGCATTTCTTGTATGTCTTTAACCTTTGCAGGGTATACTTCAATACCTTTGTCACTAACAACGAAGCCTAAGAGCTTAATAGATCTTACTCCAAAGGTGCACTTATTCGGGTTCAACCTCAGCTTGTACTTCTTTAGTCTTTCGAACAGCTTGTGTAGGTGATCAAGGTGCTCCTCTTCAGTCTGAGACCTGGATATCATATCATCGACATAGACCTCTATCTCGTGATGGATCATATCATGAAACAAGGCTACCATGGCACGCTGATAGGTTGCCCAGAGTTCTTTAACCCAAATGGCATAACCTTGTAGAAGAAAGTGCCCCACTGTGTGATGAAGGTTGTTTTTTCCATGTCCTCAGGTGCCATTTTGATCTGATTATACCCAGAGAAACCATCCAGGAAGGAGAATACCTTATGTTCTATGGTGTTGTCAACTAGAGCATCAATATGGGGAAGCCGAAATTCATCCTTGGGGCTTTCCATATTCAGGTATCTGTAATCCACACACATACGTACCTTACCGTCTTTCTTAGGTACCAGAATCATATTAGCAACCCATTGTGGATAAGAAGTAACAGCTAAAAACTGGTGTTGAACTGTTTCATGAATTCGACTTTGATCTTTTCTGACATCTCAGGACGCATACAACGAACCTTCTGTTTCACTGGAGGGCAGTCTTCTTTTATCGGTAGACAATGAACCATAATATTAGTGTCAAGTCCCGGCATGTCTTCGTATGACAAGGCAAAAATCTCAACTTAGTCATGTAACATCTGAATTAACTGCTTTTTGACACTATGTTCCAGATCGACACCTATCTTAACTTCCTTCTTATCCTCTTCGGTACCCAAGTTCACTATCTCAACTGGCTCTACATGAGGCTGTATTGCCCTTTCCTCCTATTGTAACAGTCTGGCAAGTTCTCCTGGTACTTCAAAATTTTCCTCACCTTCGTCCTCGGCTTGGTAGATCTAATTTTCAAATTCATAATTGGCAATAGCAGAACCTTTACCAATGAGATCCAGAGTGGATGTGGATCTGCAGTTTGATATGTGGGTGTGTGTAAGAGAACATAACTATTTTTGATAAAATAAAGGCAGAAAAGAAAGACAAAGAGCGTAAAATTTGTATGCAAAATGTATAATGATTTATTAATGACATATGAAGATGAAGTAATAACCCTCACAAATAGACCATTGTGCCTCGGGTAAGACACAAGGCTTTAGAGTTTCAATTGTTCAAATATTACATATCCCAAAAAAAAAAAAGACAATTGCTCTTGAATAAAAGTAATAGGAACAAAATCCTTGGCCTCCCAATTGTTGAGTCCACCACTGATAGTTGGGAAGATCCACTTGTCCATGTCACAGTTGCTATCACTGTCTCCCAGAACATCGACTCCATGGTTGCTGATACATAGTGGTGGTCCCCCCGCGCGAGCAAGACGAATAGCACTTTGGGCCCCTGAAGTAAAACCTAAACCAAATTTTTCAGATTTGTAAGGGACATTAGAGATTTGGATCCAAATGGTATCCTTCAGAGAAGCCATCTTCAAAGTAGGTCTGGTAATCTTCGAAACACTAGTAGCGGTCTTGGTTGAAGCAAATGTCTATGGAACCTCCTCAAAGTTCTGACAGGGGTCTCAATGAACTCGCCGTTCATCTCAACATACCTGAAAGAGTTTAGGTGGCTCACCAAGTATTCTTCCTCGCCATGGACTATAATAATCTTCGTGTTGAATGGGTACTTCAACATTTCATGCAGAGTAGAAGTAACAACACCAGCCCTATGGATCCAAGGGCGACCCAATAAGCGGGAGTAATACGGGAGGATGTCCATCACGTAGAAAGTGGAGTCAAAAGTCTGAGTACAAACTTTAATACGGATGTCCACCTCCCCATGCACCATTCTTTTGGAACCATCGAAGGCCCTCACCACAATATTACTAGGCTTCAGTGTGAGTCCTTCACAATCCAATCTGTCTAAAGCATTCTTGGGTAAGCCATTCAATGATGAACCTGTATCCACTAGAACATGAGCGAGGGTAGTGCCCTTGCACTCAATGGAGACATGCAGAGCATCATTATGATTTCTTCCTTTGGATGTTAAATCTACATCCGAGAAACCAAGTCCATTGTCAGCTGTCAAACTAGCGAAGCAGTTCTCAAATTGGTCGATGAAGGTCTCTTGAGGCACATGAGCAGACTTCAGGAACTTTACCAAAGCCTTAGCATGGGCTTCAGAGCATTACAGTAGCTCCAGCATTAAGATTTTTGAAGGGGTCTGCCCCAACTGCTCTACAATGTTGTAATCACTTTTCTTTATGATCTTTAGTATTTCTTTCATTTCTTTTTTGAAGCCTTAGGAATGACTTATTTATGTGTCTTCGTCCGAACAGGCTCAACCAGTACCTCTTTGCCCCGAGTCTCAGCTGACTCAGTAGCGGGGATAACAACAGGGATGACAATAGGAGTAGCAATGAGAGTAATAACAGGAGTAGTAGTAGGAGTGGAAACAGGAATAACCAAAGGGGTAGCAACAGTCTTCAGAGAGATTTCAGGAGAGAAAACCCTTCCGCTTCTGGTAATTTTACTGGTCCCAACGATGTTGTCTACATTAGGATCAGTATCTTCAGCAACTTTGTCTTTAACAACCAATAGGTCTTGCTTGATGCCATGGTAGTAGATGCCAGCCCCATAATTCCAAGGAACAACTTTATCAGAGGAATATGGTATTAGCCCAGGAAGAGTGATAATCAAGGGATCAAACTTAGGAACGGATGTAATCCTGACAGGTCTTTTGAAGGAGACCCTAGGAGGATTGTTGGAAATGGTAATTACTGATATATATTCACACAAATTTCTTGCAGGTGGAACTTTCTCAAACATAATTTCTTTGTTAATCATCAGGCACTGGACACCCATCTTTAACAACAAGCAACCATTGGGTAGCGACATACACAGGTGGAAACCTTCACCACAACCCGAAAATAAACCGTCTCGCAACAGATTATTTTTAACAATCAGAAGAGGAGTAACTAATTCATCAACAAAAGAAACAAATAGGTCATCATCAACGACATTGACACCTTGGCCATGTTTGAGCATTGGTACAATTATTACATTAGGGGTCTCCGGAGGGTCAAACTCAATCTACTTCGCCTCGATAAGATCCTGCACCTTATTTTTCACATCCCAACAATCATTTTTATCATGCCCCAGACTTTCAGAATGATAGGTACATCAATCATTTGGGTTGTAGCAGGGAGATGCAGTATTGGTATTTTTAGGAGCCTCCTTTAGAGAAACCAGATTAGATTTTAACAGGTGTGGAAAAACCTGAGATAAGGACATGTTAATTCGGGTGAATTGTCTTCTGGGCGCATCCGATCTACGCTGATTGTTTTGTTGTTGGTTTGATGTAGGATTAGAGATCATAATAGCCCCTACCGTTGGATGGTGTTCAGTCTTGCTTTGATTTCTCTGACTGTAGGCATCACTTACTTCTTTCTTCTCAGAGAATGGTTTCTTACTGTACTCGAGGATGCATCTCTCTGGATCTTACCACTCTTGATACTAGCCTTTACTTGTTCCCCATTCAATATCAGCTAAGTGAACCCAGCTGAAGAGCTTCCAATCAGATGGTTAAAAAATGGACTGGACAAAGTGCCCAAGAACATGTCTGCCAGCTCTCTATCAGACAGAGGAGGCTGGACTCTTCCCGCAAGATCCCTCCACTTCTGGGCATAATCTTTGAAACCCTCTCTGGAATCCATAGACATACTTTGCAATTGTGTACGGGTTGGAGCGAGGTCAGCATTATATTGGTACTTCCTGTAGAAAGCAGCAGCCAGATCTTCCTAGTTGCGGATGTTGGTTCCCTCCAGCTGATATAACCATTCCCATTGAGTCCCTAACAAACTTTCCTGGAAGAAATGAACCCACAGATTCCTGTCAGAGGTGTGAGGTTGGATCTTTCTGACATATGATCTTAAGTGAAGCTTAGGACAGGAGGAACTGTCATACTTAGTGACTATAGGGACCTTGAACTTCTGCGGAATGACCATCCCTGAGACCAGTCCCAACTCTTCAAAATCCAGATCGGGTACCCTCAGAATCTCCATAGCATTGCGTCTATCCTCCAGCTATTTATACTTGTCATCAGCAGGAGGATATTGTTCTCCAGCATAGTCTGCTTCTTCTTCATCAGACCCTGGGTTGTTATCTCCTTCCTTGTTCTTTTCTTCTTGATTGTCTCCCTCATCCGACTAGGTTACAAAATCTAGAGCTCTCTTGGCCGGTCCTCTGAACCTTCTTCCCATATTCAAGACACCAGCTGGTTTCTTTGCCATCTTTGTCTTCTCCTTGATGATGAGAGCTTTCAGATCTTCTTGTCCCTTAGCCAGAGCTAGGAACATTTGTTGGAATTAAGCATTTTGAGCTTGAAGATCCTTAACTCTCTATTTAAGAGCCATTTCTTTTTGCTGAAATAAATAACAAAAAGATAAGAAACCTGTCTTGAAATACCTGATTAATGTAATGATATGCATGATAATGTTTATGCAATGTTTTCAAGGACTTTTAAGATTTAAATTTACTTAGACCAAGAGATAACAAACATTAAGTGCATTCATAAGTTTAAATGGTTACAATGATGTCTCTTGGGCTTACAATGGAAGAAATAAAGATAAAACAAAATTCCTAAATCAAACAGGACTCAGGCTTCCCATGAGTGTATCCTTTTTGGTGCAATGTAGGCATTCAAACTCTGTTCTTCATGCAATTGTCTTGTAAGCTCCAAAACCTTCTTCTCGCTTGCGTAGAACTAGGGTTCAAAGGTGTCTCGTTCCTCTTTGAGTAGAATCCAAGATCTTTGCAACTCCTCGAGAGTAGTCGGAATGTCAAGATGGAGAATAGTATGAGGTACATCTCTCTCAGCAATAGGTTCCATGATGATAGGTAGGATGGAGGGGTAAGGCATCATGATATTTTGAGCGCGTGCTCGCACCCAGTTAAGATAAGGCTCCAAAAGGATGGAGTTCTTATTCCCCAATGTATTACTATCCACTTTTTTCACCATGCCCCAAGCTCGAATGAACCTTTGACGGTACCCTTGGACATTGTTCTCGTAGTCGAATGCAATTCCTTGAACCAGTGCATCATGAGGACAACCCCTCCTAGCATACCCAAATTGTCGCAATGCCAAACATGGGTTATAAGTGATTCCTCCCCTAATGCCTAGGAGAGGTACATTAGGGAATTCCCCACATCGGTCAATGATGGTAACACCTTCTAAAGATCGAGGGCACCAGTGAATATCCGCATGCGTGAGGGACATCAACCTATTAGACCACCTCATGCCTTAATCATTCTTTAATACAAATCGAGGTAGGTGCGAAATAAACCACCTACCCAACAGAGGAGTGCAACACATAAGGGTCCCTCTTCTCTTTACATTGCGAGTATGAAAGGAGTGCAAAATGTCTCCAAGTAAAGTAGGCACCGGGTTACGAGACATAAAATTTTTAATCGTATTCACATCTATGAGTTGGTCCGGATTAGGGAACAGTACCATCCCATAGACGATAAGGGCCAACACCTCTTGAAAGGCTTTTAAATCCAAATTATCCCAAAAATAGTGAGCTTTCTCTAACAAAAACTTGGCTAGAAACCCTTTGACACTGCTTCTTGTTTCCTAATTTGTCACAACGTTGGACCGTTGTAAATACAGGGCTTGAGCAATCTCCTCAGGCTTTGGGCCTATTTTCATACTGTTGAAGGGTAATTGATTGAGAATAGGCACTCCCAATAAATGCGAAAACTCTTCCATGGTAGGCACCAACTGGTAATCGGGAAATGTAAAGCAATTATGTAAGGGGTCAAAGAACTGAAAGAGAACTTTCACCATGTCTTCATCAGGGCTTGAGGTGACCAAATTGAGGAGTCGACCGTGTCTTTTGGTGAATGGAGAATTCTCAGGAAACCTTGATGCCAACTCTTTGAGTTGAGGAGGCACCCTTACGAGGTTGACTTGGATAGTATTTCTGCAAGTGGGAGCCATGTCCTACAAAATAGACACAAAGGTATGTCCTAAAAGTCCTTGAAATGGTTAGTGTGACATGTAATATTATGATGTTATGATGTTACGTACAAAAAAATATATACAAGCACACAAACAGATCCTTAGGTTTAGGCTTGCATGGATTCCATAGGTAAGTACCCTCTTGAAGTATAGTTGGTTCAACCTGTCCTAGAAAGTAACCATGTTCTAGGGGATCACAATATCATCGATCTTTCTTCATCGGATAGTGTTTCAGCTCAAGCCTCTTTATTAGCGACCGAAATATTCCATAAGTATGATCTCAATGAGCATAGTATCGAGTATCAACCAACTTCAGACTGCACCAAAGCCGACTATCTAACTACATCCTAATGGCCAAGTTGTTCGATTAAAGGTTCTAAGGTCAATTGGTGCTTCATGACACCATACAGCGGGCCTCGTATTCTCCTTGACTACTCAAGGGATACTGGTAATGACAAACGTGTCACACCAACGTAGCTATCTTTTCAACCATGTTGGTATACCCCGCACAGTCCCCACAATCTATTGCTACTTACCTAAAAGGTGCCCCAAATCTGGGTGTAGGATCTTTACAAGTAAACCCAAACAAACCCTTTAAAGTAAAGCAAGAAAAGCATACAAGGTAAGCAATTTTAAAATGAACTAAACTCTAAGGTAACTCGACTTCATAAAATCCCCACCAGAGTCGCCAATTCTGGGATTCGGTGGCAGAGCTGACTGTTATACTGGTTTTGCGTTTGTATTCAGAAATGTTGTGGTAAGCAAGAGTTTCCATCGAATTTTCTTTTATCCAACAAAGGAAAGGGTGAAAAGAACAGAAAAAGACCTTTCGAGAGTTTTCTGAGTAAGGGGGGTAGATTATGGAAAGGGAAGGTGTTAGCACCCTTTCCATCCGTAGTTATCTATGGGCTCTTAGATGCTTAACTCATTTTGAAAATATCTTGTGCTTTGTATGTTTTGAAAAATATTTGAAATGCTGATAGTCAGTAAGTTTTCTTTATGATAACTCTTGTATCAGTCCTCAAGAGTGTTGATAAAGCATTTTGAAAGTTGTTTTGTGTAAGTGTAAAAAAAATTTGTTTGAGCAAGCATCTAACAGCTATCTACTTTTACTCAAAAGGGTGTTCTTTTCCTATTTTCCTTTAGACAGTACTATCCTACTATTAGTGAGTAGGTAGCCCTATCGTTGGATGTTTGAGGGACATTCGTAGTGACGTTTATAGTCACAAAGGCAACTCGACATGAAATTTTAGTAACTACCCTAGGGTTTTAAGATCATTTTTACCGAGGCAACTGCGCATGTGCAACTGTGTTGTATTCAATTATTTTTTTCTTTGCATTAGGTTTGCTAGCGTTTGATTATTAAACTCTTACCATACAATCCTATTACAATACATCTAAACAGATAATTTATATATGGAAAATATAAAGTGCGGAAATTAAATCCTATGCTATTACATCCTATGTGCAGTTACATAATAGAGAAATATGGAAACAATAAAATAAACTATTACAAAATTTCCCATGCAACCTATAGTCTTTCTAGAATTTAAATGGAAAATAAATAGAAAAAAAAGATAAGAACAAATATAAAAATGTCCTGAAAACCTAAGTGTTAAGAAAATGATTTTTTTGGTATTTGTTTGAGAAATTGAAATTAAACATTGATTAGAAACTCAAGTCTATTGATTTTAAATTAAACAAAATGTTAAAGTAATTAATTAATTTATTTACCAAATTAGCTTAATTAATAAAAATACTATCCTAATGCTTTTCGTGATTTTATTTATTTATTAAAAGAAAATTAAATCTTGAAAATAAAATATGAAACAAATAAAAAAAACAAACTAAAATAGTAGAAGAGGAAAACGCAAGCGGGTCTGCTAAACAATAACAAAGGGGGTGCAACGTTTGAAATTGGTCAGGCCCAATTAAGCTGGCTCAGGGTGCGTTAGGATCTGATGAGGACACATATGGAGAGTCCACAGTGGGGACTGTATGCTGGAGGCGCTGGATCCATGTTGTATGAATCTGATGGTGCTGATGGTAGAGTGCATGGTGCGTATGTTTGGACTTGAAGCGCCATATATGTCAATATAATATGAGAAAAATAAAAATAAAAAGCTGAAGCCTGGGATCGGACCCAGGTCCTCTAGCCCATCACGCGCTTCTTCACCACCCAACCATGTGCTTTAATTATTAATACAAACAATAAAATAACAATATATTTGAAACCCAGTCAGAAATATGTTTGAATAAAACAATAATGTGCCATGGATGAATGAAGGAATTTCAAAATCCTAAACAATGGCATATTTTTATCCTGATGTTAGTATTCTCATGTGAGCACTATAACACACACAAACACGTTAGAATAATGAAAATGCTTGAATCAAGAGATGGAATTTCAAAATTTATACCTATGGCCGATATACTTTAATTTACAGTTTTGAGTATATAACCACTTTGTTAAAAATTGGAGAAAAAGTTGGTGTGGTTTTCTGGGCAGCTTCTTGTGTATGCAGGCAATGTTTTTTTGTGTGTATAGGCAACGTGTGTGTATAGGCAAAATGTTTCTGTCTGGCTAACGCGCGTGTGGCTAAAATGTTTTTGTCCTTGGCAATGTGTCTTTAGCTCTGTATTTATAGGGGGCAGTGGTGAATGGAAATGGCAAGAAACAACCATTAACCAGGCTTTGAAGGCAGAATCGAAAGCCTTAAAAGGTTTCCTTTTTTGAAGATTTTTTACCCTTTTGGGTTTTGAATGAACCTGGACAGGTTTCTCATCTTGACTCATTCGAATGCCCTCAAGCCTTGTTCTTCGATTGGCCCTGAATTTTTCCTTTCGATAGATCTGGGCTTCAATTTGATTCGCTCACAGTTTCATCCCCATGGCTCTTTCGACTGAGTCCATCTACATTTGTTATTTGACTTGGAAAATTCTCCTAGTCGAACTCCAATATTATTCTCTTCAATTTCCTTTTCTTGGATTTTCATTCTGTCCACCTCCTTCGAACACAATTTTGACTCCAATCCTACCTTTTATTTTTCGTTTACAATGCCATCCTTATTGACCCTTAGTTCACCTTCAATTGGTGAATACAACTTGTATTACACCAATCGAAGGATAACCTATGAGTACCTTCGATCACCTAACTTCCTTGTACGATTAGGCACATGCCTGAGGCATACTGATCCTAAAACTACAAGATGAGTCATATCTGGCCGACTCATTTCTAGCTGTCCTTCGATCACGCCATATTTGAAGGCTACATGTCCTTCGATTCATTAGCCTTCCAAATGTTTCTTTGGATAAAGTAAAAGCTTTTTGATTCCAAAATATTCTTCTTTTCAAAGTGCCCATTCAAACAAACGTGTCAATCGAAAGGTCTTTTCTTGTAGTGCTTCAAATAGCTTATATTTTTATGATTTGAAAATAACAGCCTTCGATGCCTTTACTAGCTCTTCCAATCGAAGAATTTAGAAAAAACCTCCTCACGCGCTTTCTTTTGGTCCAGCCTTCCTTGGATATTTTGAATAACTTATATTTCAGTGGTTCAAAAACAACACCCTTAGATGCCTTCCTTCGATCCTTCAAATTAGCCTACATACTGTCGTCGAAGCTACTTCGACCCAAAAGCCCTTAGGCATATTTTCAGCCTTTGATCTACACTTTGTCATGCACACTTATTTTCTTTCTTTCAGCTGTGCCATTATGTTGAGACATGTAGGATGCCATGAAAATCATTTGAAGCTTTAGAACTCACACATCTTGGTGAAAAGTGAAATTAGTTGAAAGGCCATTGCTTAGGAGGAGAATTTATCTGATCAATTCTTAGTCAACCTTGAGCAATTGGGGACCTTAACGAGCATGCCCTAAATAAAATGGGAGGGCAGATTTTTGGGTGCAATAGTATTGTTGATCAATATTGATGTAATCTGGAGAACTTGTAGGCTTCATGTGATTGATGCAACCCAAAATTATTTTAGACCAAATTCTGAGGTAATCCTCCAGGTCTTTGATTTTGTTAGACAGGTGTCCAGAAGTAAAGATTTCCTTTGAGATCTTGGTTAGGTTAGAACTATTAGTTTCCCAATGAGATCTTCAGAGATGATTATTTTCTTTCCCATAACGAAGGATGTAACCTGATGATTTGAAGTTGTGGCATAGATCTAGAATTCTTTAACAAGTTTTGGAAAAACTGGACCTAGGAGGTGATCATAGTACTTAGTCCATCCTTGGAACTCAACATCAGGGATTAAATCATACCCATTTTCGTTCATGCTTATGAAATCTACAATAAGCTCACACAGAACTTCCAGAGAATCATTGGGTGTGAGGAGAGTTCTTGAGGGTTCTATGTACTTATCTTCTGCTGAGGAGAAAGAACCAGGAATGCTTTGAGAACCTTGAGAAAATTGTTGAGAGGAAGCCATTTGTTCACGCAGACTCTTTTAGGGTTTTTGAAAGATTGAACAATTGAAGAGAGAAAAATTGAGAGTGGAAGTGTGATAGTGATGGTGAAAAAATGAAGTATATATAACCAATGGAAAGAAAATAGTAGATTTAATTAAAAAGAAAAATATTTAAAGAAAATGATTACGTGCATTTAATGATTCTTGAAAAGAGGGATATTGTGAAGATATGGAACAGTTACCAATTTGACTCGAGCCTCAATGAATCAAATCAATTGTTTCAGTCTCTTTAGAATTTGAACATGTGCTCAACCTTAGAGGAAAACCTTACGTTTAGAGTTGACAGATGTTGATATTGTGAACAACATGCTTCTATCTTTCAAATGAACCATTTTTGGAGAATGGACATATCTTTTGGATAGATTCGGATACAACTTTCCTTCTTATTTCTGAAGAACTATTGATCAGATGTTCACACAAAGAAAATTAAAGCATAAAATTCTGAGGGTTAAAGTATACAGAAACAATACTATCATTCTGGGCATAATTTCATGTTGAGATGATTTAGAATGAAGTTAAATCAATCTTCAGAAATGGGTGTAGTGAAAACATTATCCCATTGATGGTCTATGTCTATAAATTTTGAAGAGAGAATTCCTTTCTGGATATAGTCCCTAATAAAATGATGTTTAATTTCTACATGTTTAGCCCTAGAATGTAAAATAGGATTTTTTGAAAGACATATAACAGAAGTATTTTCAGAGGATAGGAATATTACTCTCATATATGTTAAAGTCTTCAAGTTTACTTTTCATCAAGAGCATTCGTGTGCTGCATCTAGCTGCTGCTATGTATTTAGCTTCAACAGTTGACAATGCAATGGTGGATTGGCTTTTACTGGATCACAAGATTATATTATCTCCCAAAAATTGGCAGGTTCCAGAAGTACTTTTTCTTTCTATTCTGTCTCCAGCAAAGTCAGCATCACAATACTCTACTAATTTGTTTTCTTTGGATTTTCTATAGCAAAGACCATGATTAGTAGTACCTTTTAGATGCTTGAAAATTCTCTTAACAACTGTTAAGTGAGATTCTTTAGGATCTGATTGGAAGTAGCACAAAGACAAACGCTATAGAGAATACCTGGTCTTAAAGCTGTTAAATATAAGAGAGAACCAACCATACCTCTGTAGAGCTTTTATTCTACCTTCTTACTTACCTCTTCCTTTTCCAGAATACATGTGGGGTGCATATGAGTTTTGGATGGCTTACATTCTGACAAGTCAAATTCATTCAGAAGTTCTTTGACATACTTGCTTTGATAAATGTAGGTTCCTTATGGAGTTTGATTGATTCGGATACCTATAAAGAACTTGAGTTTGCCCATCAAGCTCATTTCAAACTCTGTCTGCATAGACTTTGCAAATTCTTTTCCCAAAGAGGCTTTAGTAGATCCAAAAATTATATCATCTATGTAAATTTGACAAACCAGAATGTCATTTTTAAATAGTTTACAGAATAAGGTTGTGTCCACCTTCCCTCTGGTAAAAACATTTTCTAACATAAAATTACTTAGTCTTGCATACATTGCTCTAGAAGCTTATTTTAGACCATATAGTGATTTCTTAAGTTTATAAACATATTCTGGATGTTTTTTAATTTTCAAAGCCAGGGGGTTGGTGAACATAAACTTCTTCATCAATGTAACCATTTAAAAATGAAATTTTAACATCCATTTGATAAAGAGTGATGCCATTATTTACTGCAAAAGAAATTAAAAGTCTGATAGGTTCTAACGTGGCGACTAGAGCAATGTTTTCTGTATAGTCTATCCCTTCTTGCTGACTATAACCTTGTGCCACCAGTCGTGCTTTATTTCTGACGACTTCTCCTTGTTCATTTAGCTTGTTTCTGAAGACCCATTTTGTTCCAATGATGTTAAAGCCTTTTGGTTTAGGAACTAGACCCCACACATTGTTTCTGGTGAACTGATTTAATTCTTCCTGCATTACGAGTATTCAGTCATTGTCCAGAAGGGCTTTGTCAATGGAAGTTGTCTCAATCAGAGACACTAATCCCATGAGAGATTCTTCAGAATTTCTGAATGTAGATCTTGTTCTGATTGTGTTTTCTCTCTTTCCCATAATCATGTTTTCTGGATGAGCTAATCTACTTCTGGGTTGTCTTTTTTGGATGGGATCTTTAGATGTTGTTGTAATATTTGTGACATCCTCTTCTGGATTTGATTGTGATTTTTTATAGAGAACTTTTAATGTTGTATCCCCAGTACCTGTAAATTGAACTTTTATATCTGCAAAATTTTTACCCTGCTTTTACTTTTGGGAGCCAAGCTTGTCATATAATCTGAAACTGATAGACTCTTCCACAATTCGTGTTTCTATGTTATATAATATATAACCTTTTAAGCATTCAGAGTTTCCTAACATGATACACTTTTGTGCCTTAGAGTCAAACTTGTTTAGATGTTCTTTAGTGTTTAGAATAAAATAAGTACATCCAAATGGATGGAAATAAGAAATGTTGGGCTTTTTGTTCTTCCATAGTTCATATGGAGTCTTATCCAGAATAAGTCTTATGGAGATTCTATTATGAATATAACACGCTGTGTTAATTGCTTCTTCATAGAAGTTCTTTGCAATGTTAGTCTCGTTGATCATGGTTCTGGCCATCTCTTGTAAAGTTCTATTCTTTCGTTCTACAACTCCATTTTTTTGGAGAGTTCTAGAACAAGAGAAATCATGAGAGATGCCATTCTCATTAAAAAATAATTCAATTTTTTTGTTTTCAAATTCCCCACCATGATCACTTATGACTAACAATTCTAAAGTCTTTTTCGTTTTGAACTTGGTTACAAAAGGTAAAGAACACAGAGTGTGACTCGTCCTTGTGTCTTAATAACTTTACCCATGTCCATCTGCTATAGTCATCTACGATCACTAATCCATACTTCTTTCCACTAATGGATGTTGTTTTCACTTGTCCAAAGATATCTATATGCAGAAGTTCTAATGGTCTAAAGGTAAAAGCAACATTTTTTACTTTGAAAGAAGGTTTTACAAATTTTCCTTTTTGACATGCTTCACACAGAGCATCTAAGCTGAACTTTAGGTTAGGAAGTCCTCTGACCAGATTGAGTTTGTTAATATGAGATATTCTTATCATACTAACATGCCCCAATCTTCTGTTACAGACCCATTGCTCGTTGTTAACAGACATTGGGCACTTTTACATTCTGAGTTTTTAGTTCAGAAAGTTTATTTTGTAAATGTTGTTTTTTCTCTTTCCCTTAAAAAGGATAGATTTATCTTTCTGACTTACTGCTTTACATGACTTTTAATTGAACATTATATCATTACTGTTATCACTTAATTGACTTATGAATAATAGGTTATGGATTAATCTATCTACTAACAGAACATTAGTTATAGAAGGAAGTGTACCGTTACCAATAGTTCCAGAGCCAATAATCTTTCCTTTTTTATTGCCTCCGAAACCTACATAGCCTCTAGATTTAAGCTCCAGACTTTAGAACATATGCTTTCTTCCCGTCATGTATTAAGAGAATCCAGAGTACAGGTACCAAGATTGGTGTTTCAATTTTGATGTTAAAGACATCTGAAACAAAGACCATTTTGTCCTTAGGTACCCATATCTTTTTGGGTCCTTGTTTGTTAGAGTTACCAAAATTCTGTTTGAATTTTAGTTTAGCGGAAAAAGCATTACTAGTATACTTTATGTCATGTGTATGTCCATAGGTGAAGTGAGAATAAAGAGGTGTGTATTTTATGATTATATCATTAACTTTCTTTGGTTGAGATTCTTTACCCTTATATCCTATACATTTTCTGCCATTTCTGCTAACTCCCTAGATCATTGAAGCCATCCTGCTCCTATCTATGTTCTTAGCTAGAAAGTTTTGAAAGCTATGATCATATTCTTTTATGATCCTATCAAAGTTTCTATAAACTTCTGAGACAGTTTCTTTCTGAGCTTTTTGTAATTTATTTTAATAACATAATTTTCTTTTTCGAGTTTATAAATGGTTTCTTTTAGCTCAGAGTTTTCTGTTTTAAGTTTCTTAGTTTGTTTAGAGTCAGATACTAGATCCCTTTTCAGGTTCTTGTTTTTGAGTTGAAGTTTCTGATATCTTTCAAGAATTTCTGAAAAGCTTTCTTCTATTTGAGATCTAGAAAAGTTAGAGAATACATCTTCTGCCTCTGAGTCTGATTCTGATTCAGATGATCCAGTGTCATCTGATACGTTGGCTATTATGGCTATGTTGGCTCGTTCATCTTCTGATTTTATTTCAGCTTTAGAAGATTCTGAGTCATCCCATGTTGCCATAAGGCTTTTCTTCTTTTTTTTAAAGAACTTCTTTTTAGTTTTTTCTTTTTGAAGATTTTGACAATCACTTTTGTAATGACCTTGTTCATTGCATTCATAGCAAACAATATCTCTGTTACTTGATTTTTTTTTGTATCCAAAATATGGTTCGAAGTGATTCCCTATTCTTCTGGGAGTTCTGAACTTCCTCTGCCTGTGCTTCCATAACTGATTGACTATTTTGGAGATAAGAGATACTTCGTCTTCTTCTGATGAGGATCCACCAGAGTTTTCTTCTTTTGCCTGAAAAACTTTAGGTTCATATTTTTTATTAGTTTTAAGAGCGAGAGACTTACCTTGGTTATGGGTCTCATCTTCTTCTAGTTCTATCTCATGACTTCTCAAGGAGCTGATAAGGTCTTGAAGAGAAATTTTGTTTAGATCCTTAGCTAGTTTTAGGGATGTGACCACGAGTCTTTATTTCTTGGGTAAACTTATAATTATTTTCTTTACATGATCTGCTGTTGAGTTCCCTTTATCCAGAACTTTTAGTCCAACAACCAGAATTTGAAATCTTTAGAACATTGTTTTAATGGTTTCATCTTCTTCCATTTTGAAAGGTTCATACTTCTAAATGAGATAAAGAGCTTTGGTTTCTTTGAATTGCATGTTGCCTTCATGCGTCATTCTCAAGGAGTCAAACATGTGTTTTGATGATTCTCTGTTTGTGATTTTCTCATACTTGGTGTACGAGATAACACTCAAGAGGATTGTTCTGGCTTCATGATGATTTCTGAATTCTTTCTTTTGATGATCTGTCATTCTTTTTCTGTAGATCTGTTGGCCTCTTTCGTCAACTAGATGTATGTACCCATCAATCACCATATCCTAGAGATCAATGTCATGAGCTAGAAAGAAACTTTCGATTCTGTCTTTCCAGTAATCAAAGTTTTCACCATCAAAGATTGGAGGTTTGCCGATGATTTTGTCTTTCTCATCATGATAATCATTGTTGATGGTCTGACTTGGTCCCACTATAGTGTTTTTCTTGCTTGGATATTTTTCTGACACGATTAAGTATTTGCACTCAGAAACTGGCGCTCTGATACCAATTGAAGAATGGAAAAACACAAGAAGAGGGGTTTGAATTAAGGTTTTTAAAACATGAAATAAAAGACATGTTGGTTATCCTGGTTCATTTGAACTCAAACTACTCCATTCCACCCGCCAAGGTGATTTCACCTCTCTCAAATGAGGTCTTAGTCCACTAATCAAACTTGATTACACAGGTACAATGACACTTGTCAAAGTCTTATTGAGTTTAAACCACAACCCATTTTTCTCAAAGTATTACACAGTAATATAATTAAAAGTGTGTACAAATATGTTTTCTAACAAAAACAATATCACAATAGTGATGTATTACACAATTGAAAAGCACAAGATACAAAGGTAATAATATTTCTCTTTTTCATTGCACAGCAAAATCATGTTTGATTTCTTCTTCACGTCTTCTTTATATAGGCAATGCATGAGAAGGTGCTTTTGGAAGGTTGATAAATAGTGGTTAATGTACTATCCAAACATAGAGATTCTTCTCTTCTTTCAACCGTTAATATTTATTACCCATGAATAAAATGTAACGCTTCAGAACATGCTTACTAAAGATCACATCAGAAGATGAATGTTACTGTTGAGACTCCTTTACTTCTTTTCAGAACTTTACGTATCATAATATCAGAGTTCTTGTTCGCACTGTTAGTGCATTGAAAAGTTGTAACATCAAAACTTTCTTTATTTAAGTGTGTGACACAGATTTTCTTCTATGTAAGATGTGTCAAATCAGATTTTTAACAATCATCTATCTCATCTTCTGTGCTTCTTACATCATAACTTCCCTGCAAAACAAAATATTTATTTAGGGAGCATAATTGTTCTTTGTATGTTTTGTTATCATCAAAACTCTTACAAGGATGTAGAACCAAACTATGTTCTAACCGAATTTTGCCTTAGCCTTCTTATTCAACTTATTTTCTGGATGGAATGTGTTCCCATTTTAGCTTATTCCTCATTGGATGCTATCTTGGTTAACTGTTTCACTCTGGTTTATTTCTGGTTTGAAGCTGTGGTCCCTGACAACATTGTTATATTGATTTTTGTGTGCTTTGAACCCTGGATTGAGGATGTGCATTTATTTTGCATGAGAAGACTTTATTACCTCAGCAGGAACGTATTGGTACTTCCCCAGAAAGTCAAGATTCATTTCCCTGCAACATTATTCTAATCCTCTTCGTAAACAGCAAGTGATATGTCTCTTTAATTAAGCAATTTGTTCATCCCCAGTAAGTCTGTTAATGCCATAGAAGATTTGTTACTCTGATGGACGATAGTCTCGTCATTATGGGAGATATTTCGTTGTTGAGATGTTTGCTTCGACGGATGGTAGTCTCCTCATTATGGGAGATAGTTCGTTGATGATATGTTTACACCGATGGATGGTTGTCTCGTCAATATGGGAGATAGTTTGTTGTTGAGATTTGTTACTCCAAGGGATGGTAGTCTCGCTATATTGGGAGATAGTTCATTGTTGAGATTTCTTACTTTGATGGATGGTAGTCTTGTAATTATGGAAGATAGTTCGTTGTTGAGATTTGTTACTCTGATGAATGGTAGTCTTGTTACTATGGGAGATAGTTAGTTGTTAAGATGTTTACTCCGATGAATGGTAGTCTCGTCACTATGGGAGATAGTTCGTTGTTGAGATTTGTTACTCCGATGGATGGTAGTCTCGTCATTACGGGAGACAATTTATTGTTGAGATTCGCTTTTCTCTATTAAGAGTTAATTTGTTTCCAGTCATATGTATCGATGCCAATCACTTGTTACCAACCCTAATATTGGTATTTACCGGTATTATCTTACCTTTTCTAATTGCATCCTTCTGGTTGTTAATTTTCTATTCCCTTTGAGTTAATCTACCTTTTTTTTCTATCTTCTCTAAGAGTGGATAGTTGGCAGTTATATGTCGATCGTTGTTATCTTTTTCTTTTTCCTCATTTATTGAGGTGATGATACTTTATATCCTCCTTGGGCTTTACCCAGTAGAGTTGAGTCTTTTGTTCCCCAGTGTTTTATTTTCCTGGTTGGACTCTCTTTTTTATCTTTTGTTTTATTTCCCGCTTCCTCAGTGGTGTCCTGTGTTGCCTTTGGAGTTGCTCATTTGCATTCATAATCATAAGCATTGCATGGAATCTTAGATCTAAAAGTAGGGCTTGTTTTATATTTAAGTATCTTCAATCGCGTCGAGACAAAGATTTTAACCTTCCCATCTCCGGATAGAAGACACTTAAATAAGGCTAGTTGTTATACCCCAATTTTTGCCCCTAATATTTCTCATCATCTCACTTTTATCAATACAACCACATCACACACTAAGGTTGGTTCTCCATATCTTCATCCTATCTTTAAGTTCCCCTTGAGGTATCACCAAGCACCTTGAAGTGTGTATCTTGTACACGTATTCTTTAAACTAACATCAAAATATGTATATATGTTTCTTTGAATGTTCATATTGTAGGTGGTGATACAATTGCATTCATCTCACCATCTAACCTATGGGTTGAAGGGTTGGTTCTCAATCAAATTACTTTTCAATGGATTGCAAGAGTTCAAGTTTCAAGGCTATGCTCATGATATCAAACATTTGTGGTTCAAGGAGTTCTCTCACCTTATTTAGGTCAAACATTCCTCAAAGTTGGTGTTGATAATCATCAAAGAGATGTGTTTATTTCCATGCCTTGTTCAACAAGCTTCATTGAGACTTAAGCTCCATCTTTGAGTGTTCTTCAATACAATATCATTTCAAGTCCTATTATGATTTATCATGCTTTATATTTCCAAGAAAGATCAAAAGATTCAAGTTTGGTTCAACAAGTTTGACCTAATTGAGTAAATGCTTGATTCAGTGATCACAAATGCATAACTCTCTCAATTTTCAATATTTTGAGTTGGTTCTTTTTTATATGGATTCTTATCATCACCAATAGCAACCTCTCTTCACTTGACAAGATCCAAATGAAAAATTTTGAGTTGGTTCTTTTTTATATGGATTTTTATATGGTTCTTTTTGAATTGGGGTTTTTAATACTTAAAGTAAAAGACACGTTGGTTATCCTGGTTCGTTTAAACTCAAACTACTCCAGTCCATCCGCCAAGGTGATTTCGCCTCTCTCAACGAGGTCTTAATCCACTAATCAAACTTGATTACACAGATACGATGACAACCGTCAAAGTCTTCTTGAGTTTAAACCACAACCCGGTTTTCTCAAGGTATTACACAACACAATATTTGAAAGAGTGAACAATATGTGTTTTCTAACAAAATAGTATCACACAAGTGATGTTTTACATAAATGAATTTTTGTAAGATGAAGATGATGAGAAAATATCCCGTTTGTAGTGTGCAACAAAATCGTAAACGGTTTCTCCTTCAAGTCCTGTATATATAGGAAACTCATGTGAGGAGCTTTTGGAATGTTGATAAATAGTAATTAAAGAACTTTCTAAACATAGAGATTCTTGTCCTCTTTTAGCCGTTACTTTTGAATAGCCATAAATGAAATGTAACACTTCAGATCATGGTTTCTTCAAAATGCTTCAGAAGATGAATGTTACCAATGGGACTCGTTTACTTCTTTCCAGAACTTTATGAATCAGAATAACGGAGTTCCTGTTCGCAGCGTTTAGTGCACTCAGAAGTTGTAGCTTGAGAACTTCTCTATATAAGCGAGTTATCGAGATTGCTTTCTATATAAGATGTGTTGAATCAGAGTTTAAATGACGATCTAAATCATCTTCTATGCTTCTTCCATAAGAACTTCTCTGCAAAACAAAATACTTATTTAGGGAGCATAATTGTTTTTTAGTGTTTGTTATCATCAAAACTCTTACAAGGGTTGTAGAATCAAACTACGTTATAAAAATCTCCCCACTTTTTGATGATGACAAAAACTTGGATATTTTGATAGAAACTTAAAGAACATAAAACATTTAAAGTCCCCCCCTGAGTTAGATACTCGAATAGAGAAGAAATACTTCCCTGAAGATTGTTCTGATAAGAATTTTAGAGAAAACAATTTTTGATGCATCCACTTTTGTCCTCAACAAAGTTTGTTCCTATTTTGCTTTCAGAAAAAAAACAATAGAAGTTATGATATTCAAAATGTTTGAGACTGAGTCTCGATACTGTTATAATTTAAATATCTTACTTTCTCCCCCTTTTTTGTCAAGAATCAAAAAGCAATAAAAACACTTTAGGCCATAAAAAGCATGTTGTATTCAAAAAGATTTCAATAAAAAACACATTCTGAAGGAAACAAATAAAAAAATGAAGAAAACAAATTTCAGAACTAAGTTTGAGGTGGTGGAAGTCGTGTGAATAGAGCTTCCAATAAACTCTTGATCTAACTATTTGATTCCTCTTGTTTTCCAAGCATCCCCTTAATTTACTTTCACGTATCATCCTGCTTGTCTAGCCTTTCCTTAAACATAACATTCTCTTTCTTCAAATCCTCCAGAGTTTACAGCACAAGATATGAAGAGGGTATATCAGCAGAAGGAACCACTTTTTCAGAGCAAGTTGCGGCTGATTCTGACTCAGAAGCTTTTTCAACTTCCTTGCCTTTGTCTTGAAACATAACCAAAGGAAGAGGATCAGAGGATGGTTCACCACATTCTGTTGGCTGATGATCTTCCCCAGGGACATTATCTAGCAGAAGGAGTGGCTTTTTTCCCAGTGACATAGAACTTGATCCTTGAAGATATTTAGATGATCACAGAAGTTCTGTTGTGCAATTTCATAACTCAACTCCTTGAGTTTCAGGGATTCAGAGTTAAACCATTTTCTAAACTGGTTCCAATGAGAATCAGAAGTATCTGGATTAAGATTCTCTATGCAAGCTAGCTTCAGAGAGTTAACCCATTCTTGTATTTCTGTTTCAAAAATCAGCAGAGATTTACCAACATCTGCTTTGGAAATTTTTAGTTTTGGTTTTGGAATGACGATTTTCTAAGAACATGTGACGAGATTCTCCAAGGCTTCTAAGTCTATGACTGTTCGAAGAGGATCTCTTGGGTGGTTATTGGGAGAGGGAGAGTCAGAAATAACAATGGGTGAATTTGGTGAGTTTGGTGGAGTGGATTGATAGAGAGATGGAATATCTGAGATGTAGAGGTTCTGTGAGGAAGTTGAGGGAATTATGGATGGTTGAGAGACCATGATAGGGAAGGTGATTCTAGGAATGAATGTTGTGGTATCAGAGTCAATGTTTGAATTTTTTGTGTGGGGAGCTTCAAACAGCGGATCAAATTGATCAATATCAGAAAGAACTTGAGCAAGTTCAGGCTGATTTTGGTCAAGATGGGTAGTAGGTGGATTGTTCATAAGGTTATCTAGAGATAGTGATGTGTCAAATTCAATGTCAAAGTCATCAAAGGTTTGAGGCGATGTATATTATATGGTTTTGGAGAAGGAGGGTTTTCAGATGTTGATAACAGTATTGATTCAATAACAGAAATAAAAGATGTATTACCTTTATTTTTGGCAGCATTGGAAGTCTTCTGAGAAGTTCCTTGTAACACCCCAATTCTACCCGAAAATTATATATATAAATCAGAGTTATAAAATTCGACAACCGAATCAAGATGCTATAAATTTCAACTTAAAACAATGGTATTCATTGCAGATACTTAACACGTTAACTTGGATGAACCAACAACAACATAAATTAATATTTTATAAATCAACAACTTTCATAACTTCGCAGCGGAATCAATATATCATCTTTTTCCAACAACTTCAAATAACTAGCATTCAACTAAAATAACTTAAAGTTCAACAAATGAAATAATAACAACAATAAACTAGCAAGCGTTCACCCCCCCCCCCCCCCCCCCCTCCCCGAGTGTTACGTATCAGAGCAATGACACTGACTCGAACTACAAAAGGTAAACTGCCTTCACTTTTGATTATCTGCATTTTACCAACAGAGGGAAACATGGGTTTGTTATCATCAAAACTCTTACAAGGGTTGTAGAATCGAACTATATTCTAACACCAATTGTGCAAGAAAAATCATCAAAAGTTAAAAGGGGTTTCAAGTCATTTTGACACTCTCTGAGCTAGGGTTTGTAGACTTATAAGGACCATGTATTGCTCATTGTTTGAGATTTTTGATTGGTTTCAAATCCATGATTCTCTTTAAGGCTGACTTTGAAGGGAAGATCACTAATAGTTGAGAAAGATTACAAGTCTCCTAGAAAGGCCTTTGAATTTTAGGGTTTGACTTCAAATGATCATAACATGGTCAATTTTTATATCCTTGAGCCCATTATTTTTCCATAATAATCTTAGGGATGTCTACTACAACTTTTCTTTAATGTGCAAGAATAAAAAATGCTTGGAAAGTGGTTGAACAATTGAAAAGATTATAGGTCTTTTGTGAATTTCCCCAAAATTGTTCATTATCTTCGAAAGACCATAACTCTTTCAATTTTTATGATTTTTTAGTGATCTCAATTCCACACTTTAATTCCAGAAGTCTACTTCATGCCATCTTCAGATATCAAGATCAAATTTTTAGTGAAAAGTTATCTAATTTTGAAGAACATTATAGGTCATTTTTAGGTTCAACACTTAGAATTTTTCTAAGTACAAAATATCCATGTGTTTTTCATAAATTCCATAGGACATACATTTCTGCTCAAGCATCCAAATGAAGTATTTCTTGGCAAATTGTAAAGATTGCGACATGGTCTTTCAAATGCTTCAAGAATTATGCCATAAATCCTTTTGAGTTGGATGCACCATGGATTTAAAGTTGGCACCTTGAAACTGATTTTGTCAAAACAATCATATTTTGATTTTCATAATGTGGCTTCTAAACACCAATTTTGTGCGTGTTTTCCACTTAAACATGTTTAAAAAAGTTGCTAAGTCCGGATTAATGATTGAAATGCAAGAAATGGTTAAGTTTTGGCAACTTGCAAGTCACACTTTTGTCATAATCAGGGTGTGCACGATTTCACTTGATTGCTTATCATTCACCCTCTCTCAGCATTGCATTCACTTCTCCTTTAAATACAGACCCTATTCCACTCATTTTCTCTAGCTTGGACAACCAAAATCACCTTGTCAAACTCTCTCTATAACTCATAAATCTGTAACTTCAAATTTGGTTCTACATCCTTTTTCAATCCATTTTCTTTGCTAATTCTTCATCCTTGAACTTCACTGAAGCTAACAAAAGAAGACCCAAGCCTTGAAGTGTCCTAAATCGTGCTAGCCATGTCAAGTTCCAGAGCTTTGAATTTGAACTTCAACAGGTAGATTCCCCCATCACTTTGATACTCATCACATCATTTTTTTTTAACTGGAAGTGAGTTTCGATCATGAATTTTAAAATCCCTATTCAAATTTTTTCTTCTGGTTTCTTCAAATCGACAGAGCTAAAGTTTATAATTTTTTTTTGCGAGGGTACCATTTAAATCATCTTGAAGAGACGAAGCGAATAACATTGATATGAGCTCCTAATTTTACATTGTGAGACCTGCAATTCGCATGTCTGGAGATTGAAGATGACCAACGTGTCATCTCTCAACCAATGACAAGGCTCCACTTATTTTTTTTCAATTTTTTTATAATTAATGATCCAGTGATTTATTCACTAATGTCCATGATATGTACAGCTCGTCAGATCCCTTGGATTTGATTACTAACGAGTTTTGACATTGATCCAATGGTCTACATCATTTTGGTTTTATTTTTATTTTCTGATTTTATATTTTAATTGTTTTAAACTTCAAAAATTCATAAAAAATTCATTTCAACTTCTAAAATTCTGAAAAATTCTTAAAAATACTGTTGAGTTTTCTCTTTCTGATTTTTATTTTTTTCACAAATTTATTTTGTGATTTGATATTTTTTTTATAATTTTTCACTTTATTTAACTTGTTTTAAATGATTAAAAATACTTTTTTTTATGATTTTTAAATTCTGGAAAAATTATGGAAGGATCCAATGATCTCTTGACAAATATTGGTGACCTCATTTTATTTTTATTTCTGGTTTTACTATTTTTCACAATTTTTGGTTTATTTTGCATATTTCTTTAAACTTTAAAAATAGTTTCTGACTTTAAAAAATTCCAAAAAAAATTTGTCAACACTTATTAACTCATGTTTGAATTATGACTATTTTTGGGATTTTATTTGGTGTTTTAATATACTTTATGTATTTTACCAATTATTAACCATTTGAATTTTTTTTATTAATAATTATTTTAATTATTTGTTTGGTCCTGATTTGGATGTTATTTTGAGACAAGTTCATCAACCTCATTGGATCTTGGGTATTGATAGGTTGAAAAATCAAATCCAACAAAATGGATAAATGATGTTGATGATATTTGAAACCCTAATTTCATCCGACACATTCTCTCCCTCTTCATCTTATCCCTTCCTTACTTGTACTACATGTTATTGGAGAATGATCTACATATTATTTATCTAACATGTGGCATACAGATTGTTATTGACCAAACTCAAAATAGGTGTGACTTCTACATAAGTCCACTTACGATTGCTTAACATAACACTGTAGCAACTGGTTTCTTAATCAGAGTCGCCACTATTAGTTTTTATCCTAGGGAAGGGAATCTAACAGAAAACCCTAATTTTCAGATAGAGATTCTAGGTTTCGGACTTCTTTAGACGAAAGGAAGGTGTTAGGCACCTTTCATCTACCTTGTTCACAAGGATACTAGGTTTTAGGTTTGAGTTGGGGAAACAATATTTATGTTTTATTAGGGGAAGGGTTTAAATTTTTTATAGGGAAAAGGGTTTTAATTTTTAATAGGGGAAAGGGTTTAAATTTTTAATAGGGAAAGGGTTTTAATTTTTAACAGGGGAACTCGCTACGATTTATGATTGTATGCATATGTATCCTCTTATGAGGAATCAGAGTCCCAATTCGTAGTTCGTATGGGGTTGGTGTTTTTTTAGGGTTTACAAACGTACTTTGAATCACCTCGCACTTGGACGGGAATAATGATTGTGTAGATTTTGACTAAATCCGTGGTGAGTCAAAATCTGTTTGAAACCCTTTTTCAAAAATTGTTGATTAGATTAGTTTGTTGCAAAAAATAGTTTGAGATTGGTTAGTATTTTTTATCGTGTTAACTGCAAAAAAAAAAATCTTGTTAATGCATGATTAAAATATGTTTTAATGAAAATAATATAAGAAAAGATATATGAATGCGTTTTTGAATAAAAATAATTTGGATGATAATATAATATTTACATATAATATGAAAATTGATATTATATAATAATAATTATTATAAACCCTAAATAATAATAATAATAATAATAGTAAGGAAATAAAATTAAAGGATAATAATATAATATAAAAATAAATGGTAATAATAAGAATAAAATCAAAATATAATAATTATAACAAAAATGTGGAAAATAATTAATTAGGCAGAGGGGGTGCAGTTTTAAACTGAGTAGTAAAAGCAGGGGTGTAAAAACTAGAACTTGGCCAGGCCCACATATGGTTCAGACCAGTGGGTGTAAATGGTTTTAGTAAAACCATGGAATGGTGGTGTGAATAACAATGAGCTTAGGCCCAATCGTGTTATGGAGAGGTTCAGGGAGATTGTGTGGGTGAGGGAGTATGCTACCTAACGCGTGACTTGGCCCATGGCCGTCAGATCAAAATTGAACGGATGATGTAAGGGAACAAATTTATTATTGTGGGTGCGCGTGCATTCGGTTGAACGAAGATTATATTTCGTTTTAACTTTTTTATTTTCATTGTTTGTTACAGTGAATCATCTTCTTCTCTTTTGGGACACACAACCCTTTCCCTGTCCTTCTCAAACCCTAAGGCCCACGGCGGCTTCACCATCAACCTTCAACCTTATCCCCAATGTAAATCCAATACCCTTTGTTTCAACCTACCCAACAAAACCTAGGTACAAGAACAACAAGAACAACAACAACAAAGAAAAGAAGCTAAGTTATTATTACCCCTCCGCGATTTGCTTGTTTTGATTTCTTGCTTTTCGAGTTGGTGTTGATCCCGTTTTTCCCTCTTTTTTGCAGATTCCTGTGGCAGATAATGGTGACGGTGATAGTGGAGCAACGACGGAGCTCGGTGGTCAATGGTGCAATTAGGGTTCCAGATATTGGAACCCCAATTGCGTCTCCTGCGTTCTTATGTACAATGTTCTTCGTGGTTCCCTTTGTGTTATTTTTTGGCTTATGCTCTTCCCAGATTTTTCTCACAATAATCGACCTCTTAACGGTCTTGTTCTTCTTCTTCTATGTTTTTATCCAGTTATCCCCCCTTATTGTATATCTTCCCCCCCCCCCCCCCCCCCCCCCTCGTTTCTATACTTTTCGTTTAGTAGTTATAAGCCTTTGTTTTAGGGTTTTGAACAATTTGCTGTTATAAATTGTTAGCATGGATTAGGGGTATTATTTAGGAATTAGGGATTGAAATATATTGTAATTGATTATAATTTGTAAGATTTCATTTGGAGAATTGTAATGGATCTTGGATTGAATAGAGATTTGATTTTGTACTAGATTGAAATTAGATTTGATTTCCCTATAATTTCCAGATTCCGTTTTAGTATAGGTTTGATTTAATATTCTGGAGATTTGATTGTAAAAGATGTGATTTGTTTCATTTGATCTCTATAGTATTAGTTTGTAACCAACAAACCTGCTCTGATTTAGGTGTAATGGAAACAGTACATGTTTTTTTTCTTCTGTTTTTGGGCCAGCGCTAATTGCCATTTCAGCCCAAACATGTTTCACAGCAAAAAGTCTTTTATAAAACCAGGCCCAAGTGCCTTCTCCGTAGCCCCAAAATTGCCTTAGCCCAAACTTTTGATAACTATAATTAGTAACATGTTATTTACTAATAAAAGGGCAATAAACAAATAACAGGGTAATAAACAATTAACAACAACGACACTATCCTTGTTATATATAAAAATAATAAACAACAATCTTTAATAGTACAAAACATGTTATAGTTTTTTTCATAAAAACATATTATTTATTTTCCTATTTAAAATAATAACAATAACATTTTTCTTTTCTTTAATAATAAGACTTCTTTTTTTTCTTTCAAAAAACAACAAATGGGCCATAAAGAACTTAATGGGCTTTGAAATTGCACACTCTTTTTCGTTGTTTTCTTATTTAAAAGAAATTGACCAAATTGAATTTTAATATATATGCATCCTCACCTCCTTTTATTAACAACAACAAATTGAATGGGCTTAATTAATTTAATAACTAAAAACAACTTAAACTTAAGTTGGCTTTACGAATTAAGGACTTAGTACTTACTTGAAGTAATTTTCCATTTACGAATCGCATGGGCCAATGGCCAACATGCCTCGCAAGCGGATTTACGGATACACGAGTCTTTCTAATTTAAAAAGCCCCGCTTTCTTGAATTAAAATACACCCCCTAGTCTTGGATAAAGATGGGCCATCAGATACTGTTGTACCATCTTTAATTAAATATTTCTTCTATTTTAAATCTAGAAATTATAATCGTCGCGGTAAGACAAATTTTGGGTACGACAGCTATCCCTATTCAATTATCTTCCCAATCGAATAGCGCGAGAAAATGCAGGTTTGGCACATTCTGGTTGGGAGTTTATTGAATACTTGGAATACCCAAAATATTTCTGACCAATCATAAGGTTATGCTGATATAGCATACCCTCATGAGTCTCAAGGAAGTAGGCAAAGTTGATGATGTATCGCTTACCAGTGGTTTGATAATGAGGCAGATGGTTTTGAGCTTAAGAGCACAATCTTGTATGTCTTGGTTTTGCTTTAGCTTGTTCATCCATTTGGGGGGATGAACAACACTTGATGGTGCATGGCTGCTTGACGACTAAGGCCATGGGTTATGCTCGCAGATCGCTGCGTGAAGTCTGAGGCGATAGGCTAGATTTTGGTTTTCGAGCATCGCCGCATGAAGTATGAGGCGATGATCTGTGTTGCAGAATAAAGAAACACATTGCTGCATGAAGTCTTAGGCAATGGGTTAGGTTCACAAATTGCTGGGTGAAGTCTGAGGCGATAGGCTATATTTTGGGTTTTCGAGCATCGCTGTGTGAAGTCTGAGGCGATGATCTGCATCGCGGAAAAAGGGAACGCACTGCTGCATGAAGACTTAGGCAATGGTTTTGGTTCGCAAATCGTTGCATGAAGTCTGAGGCGATAAGATAAATTTTGGTTTTCAAGCATCACTGCGTGAAGTCTGAGGTGATGGTATGTGTTGCAGAATAAAGAAACACATTGTTGCATGAAGTCTTAGGAGAACGTGGATATAGTCGGAAAAATACTACGCATAATCAAAGACCCGCTAGGTTGACACACCTAGGCAAAAATGAGGGCTTCCCGACGAACCAAAAGGGTTCGGGCAAAATAAGGGATGAAATGAAAAAAAATCTGTACACCCGGCAAGTCGAAAACCTGAAAAGGCGGCTTGGGCAAAAATGGGTATCCCGGTAGACTGAAAACCCGAAAGGGCGGTCTAGGCAAAAATTAGGGATCAAAAGAGTACGACTATGTCCCGTCATCTCGTCACTTGCCTATCAGAAGAAGATTTGTCAAATCGGCAGTCATCAAGCGCCTTCACAGGTACCTTCTCCCACAGAAACTGGGGCAATAAGAATTGTCTAAGCGATCAAGCTGCTCTGTCCTCCAGGCACCAAGGTAAGGTCAGCTGAAGAATGTAACCCAGATGCCTTAATTCCCCAGAGAGTGAGCCAAGGTTCAGCCATACTCCCCCCGAGCAGAGAAGGTACAATACCTCCAGCAAGTCCGCAACACTCTCCCCGAGCAGAGTTAGCATATGGCCAGCCTTAAGGAAGTTGGATTATCCCCAGAAGATCTCAACATTCCCCAACGGAGTATACAAACATTCCTAACAAGCATCCCCGACAATCTTGATCTAAGATTATTCCCCGGCGGAATAACAAACATCTAGTGGAGCCATTTCCTCAATGCAGTTCAAAAGGTTTCCCCAGGAGAAGTGAATCAATCTCCCTAGTAGATTCTGGAAGCTTATCCCCTGCGGAGTACAAATATCTCTCCCCGACTTTATTCAGAAGATTATTCCCCACCAGGGTATAACTGGGTTATCCTCAGCTAATTGCCACGGGAAGATCGTCCTCGGCAAAGTCTTCCTATCCCCAGCGGAGTTCATCAATTCCCTCAACAAAACTTATCCCCAACGGAGTTATCATCAACATTTCAGCAAGATGCCTCTTCTTTCCCCACAGAGTTCACTCCCCGCAGAGTAATCTATTCGCCAGGTTTATTCCCCAATAGAGTCATCTTCTTCTAACGGTCTATTCTTGCAACTATCATCCCCAGCGGAAACAAAGCTCTACTCCTCAACATCAGCCCAGGATTTGACTGTCCGGCACCCGTCAAGGATTTATTTTCCTAGACAAAAATATACATTCATAAACATCACATCTTCATACGTTATAGCATGCACATACGCATCGTGAACATACAATCTCATTTATTTTGAGAGCATCACACATTTCATACATCATGACATTGCATACAACTAACGTTTTGTCTTTTCAGGACAAAGGTCAGTACAAAGATGATTACTATCAACTGTCGTGATTCCAGATCCGATTCCTGTATCTTGCCAGGGTGTATCTGTTGACGACTAATTCCAGACTCGATTCCTGTATCCTGCCAGGGCACGTCTGAAGAGTTTGAAGATCCGATTCCTGTATCCTGCCAGGGTGTATCTGTTGACGACTATTTCCAGACTCGATTCCTGTATCTTGCCAGGGCACGTCTGAAGAGTTTGAAGATCCGATTCCTGTATCTTGCCAGGGTGTATCTGTTTACGACTATTTCCAGACTCGATTCCTGTATCTTACCAGGGCACGTCTGAAGAGTTTGAAGATCCGATTCCTGTATCTTGCCAGGGTGTATCTGTTGACGACTATTTCCAGACTCGATTCCTATATCTTGCCAGGGCACGTCTGAAGAGTTCGAAGATCCGATTCCTGTATCTTGCCAGGGTGTATCTGTTGACGACTAATTCCAGACTCGATTCCTATATCCTGCCAGGGCACGTCTGAAGAGTTTGAAGATCCGATTCCTGTATCTTGCCAGGGTGTATCTGTTGACGACTAATTCCAGACTCGATTCCTGTATCCTGCCAGGGCACGTCTGAAGAGTTTGAAGATCCGATTCCTGTATCTTGCCAGGGTGTATCTGTTGATGACTAATTCTAGACTCGATTCCTGTATCCTGCCAGGTCAAGTCTGAAGAGTTTGAAGATCCGATTCTTGTATCTTGCCAGGGTGTATCTGTTGACGACTAATTCCAGACTCGATTCCTGTATCCTGCCAGGGCACGTCTGAAGAGTTTGAAGATCCGATTCCTGTATCTTGCCAGGGTGTATCTGTTGACGACTAATTCCATACTCGATTCCTGTATCCTGCCAGGGCACGTCTGAAGAGTTTGAAGATCCGATTCCTGTATCTTGCCAGGGTGTATCTGTTGACGACTAATTCCAGACTCGATTCCTGTATCCTGCCAGGGCACATCTGAAGAGTTTGAAGATCCGATTCCTGTATCTTGCCAGGGTGTATCTGTTGACGACTAATTCCAGACTCAATTCCTGTATCCTGCCAGGGCACGTCTGAAGAGTTTGAATATCCGATTCCTATATCTTGCCAGGGTGTATCTGTTGACGACTAATTCCAAACTCGATTCCTGTATCCTGCCAGGGCACGTCTGAAGAGTTTGAAGATCCGATTCCTGTATCTTGCCAGGGTGTATCTGTTGACGACTAATTCCAGACTCGATTCCTGTATCCTGCCAGGGCACGTCTGAAGAGTTTGAAGATCCGATTCCTGTATCTTGCCAGGGTGTATCTATTGATGACTAATTCCAGACTCGATTCCTGTATCCTGCCAGGGCACGTCTGAAGAGTTTGAAGATCCGATTCCTGTATCTTTCCAGGGTGTATCTGTTGACGACTAATTCCAGACTCGATTCCTGTATCCTGCCAGGGCACGTCTGAAGAGTTTGAAGATCCGATTCTTGTATCTTGCCAGGGTGTGTCTATTGACGACTATTTCCAGACTCGTTTCCTATATCTTGCCAGGGCACGTCTGAAGAGTTCGAAGATCCGATTCCTGTATCTTGCCAGGGTGTATCTGTTGACGACTAATTCCAGACTCGATTCCTGTATCCTGCCAGGGCACGTCTGAAGAGTTTGAAGATCCGATTCCTATATCTTGCCAGGGTGTATCTGTTGACGACTAATTCCAGACTCGATTCCTGTATCCTGCCAGGGCACGTCTGAAAAGTTTGAAGATCCGATTCCTGTATCTTGCCAGGGTGTATCTGTTGACGACTAATTCCAGACTCAATTCCTGTATCCTGCCAGGGCACGTCTGAAGAGATTGAAGATCCGATTCTTGTATATTGCCAGGGTGTATCTGTTGACGACTAATTCCAGACTCGATTCCTGTATCCTGCCAGAGCACGTCTGAAGAGTTTGAAGATCCGATTCCTGTATCTTGCCAGGGTGTATCTGTTGACGACTAATTCCAGACTCGATTTCTGTATCCTGCCAGGGCACGTCTGAAGAGTTTGAAGATCCGATTCCTGTATCTTGCCAGGGTGTATCTGTTGACGACTAATTCCAGACTCGATTCCTGTATCCTACCAGGGCACGTCTGAAGAGTTTGAAGATCCGATTCCTGTATCTAGCCAGGGCATATCTGTTGACGACTAATTCCAGATTCGATTCCTGTATCCAGCCAGGGCATATCTGCATAAAGAGTTTGAAGATCAACCCCAGTAACAGGCCAGGTAATTATCTTTCTTTCTCAGGTACGCAAGTTCTCGCTAGGGAATCTCTTACGCGATCGATACCTAGATGGCATCTATAAGCCTATCCACATACCAACAGTCTCCAAATTGCATCTATAAGCCCATTCCCGATAAGGCTCTGTCACAACTCCAAATGGAATCTATAAGCCCATCCTCCTATCCGTCATCTCTCCAAATGGCATCTGTAAGCCCATTCCCGCCATCACGTTGCTGATACTCTACTATGCGAGTGCAAATTTCTGGGCACTCTAGTGTTCAATCATCTTCCACCTTTGGATCACGAAAGGCACACAAGCCAATCTACATCCTCAGGTTTAAGAATATTGAACAGGGGCAACTGTTGTACCCCAAAATTTGCCCTCCCATATTTCTCAAAACATTTCAAGAAAAATTCACAAGTCCAACCCGGCGCATCATATTCAGGTGTTCTTTCGCCAAGATATCTCTGATAACATATTCTCAAATTCAGGTTCGGCTCAAGAGTCAATTTTTTAAAGAAGGTATCTGAATGTGTGAGTTTGCTCGAAGAAATATGGTGAAAAAGTGTGCTAAAAGTGCAGTTTTTACGCGCTAAAAAATTCATAACTTGAAGATAGTGTCTCGTTTTGAACCCGTTCCGGTGGCCTAAATTCCGTCTTGACATTATCTACATTTTCATCTCTCACGGCTGGAAGCCAATTTCAATCAGAAGGTCTTCAAAAATGCGGATTTATCAAGTATTTCCGTACAGGAAATTTGTGTCAGAAATTTATTTGCGTCATGTTCAGAAAATCATAACTTGGTCGATTTTCATCGTATCGAGCTGGTCCCGGCGCCAAAATTTTACAAATTGCGTCGGCTACATTTTCACAGAAGGTATTGAATTCAAACGGTATTCAAAAGGCCTTCTTTTTTTGCTCAGAGTGCGTGGCACGCTGAAAATCCTGAATGCTGAATATTATTTCATCTGGGCCGAAACTTCGAAAATTCATAACTCGGTCAATTTTTATCGGATTGGACTCATATTTTTACATAAGGTTACTGACTCATAGATCCACAACTTTGATTCAAAGGTCGAGACCGGATTATGCTCCAATCAATACCAGTTTTTTATTGAAGAATGTGTCAGAGTCGACACTGGAGCCCAAAATAAGTTTGTCTGAGCTGAAACTTCAAAAATTCATAACTAATTCACCGTTTATCCAATTGAGCCAATTTTAGGACAGGAGTTAGTTCTCGATATCGGATACTTTTTGTTTTCACATTTCAACTTCAAAAATTGCACTTAAGTCCCTGCGATTTAGCCTGGAAAGTGACGAACTCAAGTGAATATTGGAGGCCCAGTTGCACATTCAAAGCCCATTTTCTTTACCCTAATTTCCATTATATAATCACATTCTCTTCACACAAACCAAGAGGGAAAAAAAAGAGAAAAAAGCCTTGCCACAACACTGTCAGAATATCAAATTCTTTCAAGAACCCTAAAACCTTGAAATCCTTATTACAAATCCCTCTCTCACTACAAACAAGTCATCTCAGTTACAAACCAACATCTCACTACTTCTTCAATAAGGGTAAGGCTGGCTTGATCTCCATGATCAAAATGGCATAAAAGCATTCGTGTCACTACTTTTCCAGTAAGGGTAAGATTGATTTGATCTCCATGATCAAAAGGGTATAATCATTCATACATGCCATATTGTGCCTAAACATTAAATTTCTTCATATATTGGCTTTATTTGCATTTTATGATTTTATTTAATGTGTTCATGAGATTCAACACTGCAGATTTTAGACAGGATCTCATGCAAGTTCATTAAGGAACGTTGAGGCCAAAACACAAATGGCCAAAAGCCAAAAGCCAAATGGCCAAAACATAACATTTTATACATGACACCAATACATGGCGAGACCGACATCTTGAGAAGGTTAAGGAACGTTGAGGCCAGAACACAAATGGCCAAAAGCCAGAACACAAATGGCCAAAAGCCAAAACACAAATGGCCAAAACAAAACAGTTTACACATGACGCCAATAGTTGTTTCACCCCTCCAATCAGGCTCGTATACTCCTAAACTCTCTCTCTATTTTTATTATTTTCCTTTAATTAATTAATCGTTATTCTTTTTATTAATCACTAACCAATTAACATTTTTTTCATAATAAAATTCAGAAAACTAACATTTTTAGTATTATTATTATTTAGTAATTTCACTATTAATTATTTTTTGTAAATAAATTCTAACAAATTAATTTAGTTTAATTAGGTTTAATTTTGGTTTTTTCATAATAAATAAAATAAATTAGAATTAGGTTTTACTAACTTTTGACTTTATTTTATTTTATTTTTATTTTTCATTAAAGACATTAAAAAACCAAAAATACTTTTTTCTTTTATTTAAATAATTAGTTCTAGGTTTAATATTAATTAAATACAAAACACACAAAAAAAACACCTTTCTTTAATTAAATAATAATTAGACTTTAATTTAATTTAATTTCAAGCAAAGGGTCAAAACCCTCGGACGTTCCAATTTCTATTTCGCGCATTATTTTTCTTGTTGATTATTATGTAACTGCTTTCTGGATGTAATAGTAATTAGGTCTTTTTTTTACTTTCCGCATCTTTTATCAAAAACGGGTCTTTGTATTTTGGCGATGTATAGACCCGCGCCTTGTAATAGCGTAGCTTTTATCTTTCCGTCTTTTAATTTTCCGCACTCCTAAATTCTAACTTTGTATGAAAGAATGTATGTTAATTAAAAGCAACTCGTAGCTCACAATGCCCTGATCAAAGATAACTGTTAAACTGAAAACAACACACAAATACACACACCACTTCTAGGGTACGCCTCACCTGTTGCCTTCGAAACGTGGTTGTCAAGTATAGGACGTTTTAGCGGTCCTTATGTCCATGATCCAGTTGCCTCGAAACAAGTTGCCTCGAAACGGTTGCCTCGAATCAGTTGCCTCGAAATAGTTGCCTCGAAACGGTTGCCTCGGATTAAAAAAGGATCAAGGACATAAGGGTAGCTTCTAAGGTGTCCTACTGTTGCTTCGGTGACCCCACTGTCCCTACACTCGAATTGACCCGAACACCTCCAACGGTGGTGCTACCTACCTCTCAATGGTGGGATGGCACTACCTTAAGGACATTTACACAGCCTAATTCCTTAGGGTAGGTAGATGACTCATGGATACTTGCTCTTTTCAAAAAAGCAAACAAAAACCTTTTCACACCGACACTTTCAAAAAGCTTTCAAAATAATTTTTCAAACACTCTTGAGGACTGATACAAGAGTCATTCAGAAATCTTTCAATGAAACTTTTTCAAACCCACGCACATTTTGAAAAGCAAACACTTTGAAAACATAAGAGCAAGTATCTAAGAGCCCATGGATAACCATGGATAGAAAGGGTGCTAACTCCTTCCCTTTCTATAAATCTACCTCCCGAACCGAGAAACTATCTCATAAGGAATTTTGCTGTGCTTTTGTCCTGTCCATGTTGGAGAAAATAAAAGACGGTGGCGACTCTTGCTTCCGCGACATTTCGCGAACCAGCGTTAAACAGTCAGTTCTAAATCCACCGATCACAGGGGCTTCGAATTCATATTTGTCAAAGCGGGTGTCGAGGTCAATGGATTCGACCTTTGGTGGTGCTTGTTGTTCTTCAACTCGAGCAAGTTTATCCGCTGAGGTAGCCACTATTGTCGAGGTGGTTGCTCTTTTAGTAGATCATGGCCCAGTGTCGACCATGTTTTTACCTTTGGAAGCCGCATGGAAAACATCTCCTGGAAGCTGAGATGTCTCCATGGATGGTGGCGGCGCGGGTCCTCTTGGCGTAAAACTTCTTCTTTGAATGCACCGTGGAGGGTACGACAGTCAGCTCAGCCAGTGGTGGTCTCCCTAGGATGTAGTTGTAGAGAGACGGGCAATCGATCACCAGAAACCGCATTTTGACCTGTCGGGATGCTGTTTCTTCTCCGAATGTGACGAACAACTCGATGTAACCCCATGGCTTGGAGGTCGAACAATTAAATCCTTACATGTAAAACCCCACATATGGTGATAGGTGGGTATCATTGAGTTTCAGAGTGTGGAGCAGGTAGGTGTACATGACGTCGACGGAACTCCCCTCGTCGACCAAGATGCGACGTACATTAAATTTGGCCATCTTTGCCCTCACCAGCAGAGGAATACTGGAGTTGGAGGCTCTACCAGGAAGCTCCTCAAAATAGAAGGTGATCGACTCATATTTTTCCTTGAATATTTCAAGGTTTACATCCTGGATCGGGGTTGCATCCACCAGCTCATTGAGTTTCCTTTTTGCAGAATTTACCGAGATGTCAGTGAATCCCCCGCCTGATATGACCGTGGTGGAGGTTCTCCCATCTGCTATGGGTGAATAAAGGCTTGTCATCTTCAAGACTGTCAGGGATGTGAAAGTCCTCGGGCCTTGAGACGTATAAGGCTACCAGGAGGAGACTAGAGTCATCGGATGGTCAGATATCATCCCCAATTTCTTTAACCTCGTGGGTGTCCTAGTGAGGGGCGTCGTTCCCCTTGTACTGCCCGAGTCTCCCTAACTTGATGAGAGTCTCGATGGTATCCTTCAGGTGGACGCAGTCTTCGGTCAGGTAACCATGGCTCCGGTGGTACTGATAGTACTTTGTTATGTCGGCCCCGGGCTTTGTAAGGGTGGGTCGAGGACGCATGGCCCCACTGTCCTTAAACTCAGCATTAGAGCACTCTGCAAGGATACACTCGTGGGAATGGGTCAGTGGAGTGTATTTGCTGAACTACTCGTCTGGTCCTCTGTGCTCACGGGGGTCCCAAGGTTTCTCCTCCCTTATCTACTCCCTTGTTCATTGAGAAGAGCCCATGTTATTATGCTGAGGGACGTTAGTTGGTCTGCAGTTCCTAGAATCGTGAGCGTTGTTGGAAGACTCTTTTACCCTGTAGTCCATGAACACCCAAGCTTTTTAGAGGAGTGCATCAAAAGACACGGGGGGCTCAATGCCAACGGCCTTTCTAAATTCAGTTCCCGGGAGGAGTCCTCTCTCAAGAAAGTATCTCTTCATGTGATCTGCGCAGGGGACCTGAATGGTCTTGTGGTTGAACCGATCAATGAATTCTCTAAGGGTCGCATCGCTCCTCCGGACGATTGCCTCGAGGGCGGCCTCAGTATTCGGGTTCCGACTAGATGTAGTTAAGTTGCTGATGAATTGGTTCTCAGATTCCTCTAAGAGGTGATCGACCCGAGGGGTAGGATCTTATACCAGTCCATGGTCATCTTCATTAGCGTCATGGAGAACACTCTGCATTTAATGTGGCCCCCGACATTATGATAGTGAAGCATGGCTTCAAAGTCGTCGATATGGTCGACGGGGTCAGCAACATCATCGTATTCCTTCAGAATGGGAGGCTTCTCCATCCTTTTAGGAATAGGGGCCTCCATGATGGCCTGAGACAACGAACTGTAGAGGCCGTCTTCATCGCTTCTTTCTAGGCAGCGAGAGGGGGACCGATAGTTGCGGCGGTCTTTGTGTCGGTCTTGGTTACAGAGGAAGGGGTTCCTCAGCTGAGACTTCTTCTCTTTTTCGCCCTCGTTTCTTTTCCGTCAGAGGATCGTCTTCTTTTGTGTGGAGGTGTTTGACTGCGCTTCTTGACAGCTTCAGGTTAAGTCCTCTCCAATGCATAACCTCGCCCAATATGGAGGGGATTTGGGCTCTGAGAATCGTCTCGTTTGTGTCTTCACGAGGGAGATCAGGAGCGGTCCTTGTCCCATCAGGGAGGAGGAGTTCAAGAATTAGGTCTTCGATGCTTTCTGGGGGACCGATAAGTCTGTTCCGGAATCATCAAACACTCACCCTGCGCGAAGATCATGTAATTCTTCTGGTTGATCGTGGGAAGAGGGCTCTAGTTGTGGCGTTAGTGTTTTTGGGAACGGGGATCTCCTGATACATAGCCGCTCGTAATTCTGTCGAGGATGGTGGATTCGTCGCGTGGTTGTGAGCGGGTGGAGGAAGATGCTATCATCCCGTCCCGAGGGTCTTGCTCAGGGGCGGAAACATTGTTGTTGTTGGTTGTGTTGTTGTTGTTGTAAGTATCGGTGAAGTGAAGGTTCTGTTCATTATTGATAGCTTTGTCGGTGTAATACGGTAGGAGAACTAACTTTTTCGTTTTATTACAAATCTTGTGGTTAACAAGAGTCGGCACTGTTGTACCCCAAACTTTTCCCTCCCATTTTTTCTCAAGACATTAATACTCAAGACACTCAAGGGTTGACTAGTCAAGATGCTTCTCCTAAGCCAAAAGCCTACAACTAAAGGTTTGGAGTTTCTCAAAGAAATTTGGTTTGAAAAGGTCTCAACTGGCTCCCTTGGTTCTCCTTAGGTCCTCAACAAGGTTCATGTCAAGTTTCAAGCCCTACATCACAAGTTTGCTCAGTCAATGGCTCAAATGTTTGAAAATCAACGGTATTGGTCAAAAAGTCAATTATGGTCAACATATAGCCAAACTTCAAGATTTTTGGTCAACATCAACATTTTGAAGTGATATTTATTATTTGATCAAGGGTTGGTCATGATTCCTTAAGGAAAATTCTCAGATCATCAAAAGTCAAGAATTGTCAAATTAGGGTTTCCTTAGAAGAAGTCAACTGAACTTTGATCAAGCATAACTTTCACGTGCTTCATCAACTTTTCCCCAACCAAAGCCCATTTTGAAGAAAACTAAATTATCTACAACTTTGCTTTTATGCTCAATTCCAAAAAGTGCTTCATTTGAAAGACATGAGCTAATACATTATAGGTCATTTGATGAGATCTTTTTTCAACAAAAGATGAAACTTGAGCAATTTTTAAGAAATGCATGAAATGCTAAATGTGCAAACTTGAAATTTTAGACTTGTGACCTAACTTTTTGGACTTCAAACATGTCCATGACCTTGCAAAACACTGATAAACTCACTCGTACCTTGTCTTGTATTTTCTTATTACTTTATTTATATTTATTTTGTTTTTATTCAAATTAATGCAAAAATAATTAAATAAAATCACAAAAATCATGGTCTATGTATAAGGGATGGATTTGATCAATTTTGAAGCCCATTAATTCGTGCAAGACACACACAAATGGTCCAGGTTCATTGCACATTCAAAAAGGAGAAGAATCACTCAAAAATGGCAACTTCTTAATGTGTTTTATTCTTGTCTCAAAGGACATGAATTCTTTATTCCTTGTCATACATGTTCACTCCTATTTTCCCTCTATATAAATACACAAGCTTAAGATAACAAAGGGACACGGAATTCTTGCACACAAAAGCCTTCTCAAAATTCTCTAAAAAATAAAAAGTTGGTGAAAATCGTGTCTCACTTTCCAGCCCATACTAGTCCAAACCAGTGATCAAACATCACCCCTGAGTTTCCCATGAGTCCTCCAGAGCCTAGGTTCAAGCCTCACACTTCCTAGATCTTCCTCATAACCCTCCTAAAGTCTTGGTAAAATTTTGATTTTCAAACTCTCTGAATATGTGATTTAAATCAGTTTTATGCATGCATTCATATTGCTATTGATGTTTTGAGTAAATCTAACGGGTTCGATCCAGGTACAAGGTGTCTTGTATTTTTCTTGTTTTATCTTTTCAGATCCAATGCTAAGAAGATCCGTACGTGCATCATACACCTCCAATTCCTGACCGTCAGATCTTATCAAGCATGATATGAATGCCTCAAGCGCACACCCCACCGTACACCTTCAAGGAGCCTCTCTCATCCGAGCCAACGCAACGTCCTGGGATCATTAGTTGCGGGCCTAAGGATTTTTTTTAACCCCTTAAACCCCTTTTTGCAATGAGGCCCATTTACGTTTATTTAGTATTATTTGTTTTGCTTAATCAACATTTTTTTAATCAGTTTCCTTTAATCAATAAAAATTAGAAAACCATAAAAATATATTTTAAGTTTTTTTTATTATTAATTAAATTAATATTTTTAATTTTAATTAATTACTTAATCATTTTTTGAAATAATTTGAATTAGGGTTCCATTAATTTAATTATTATTTTTCTTAAACAAAAACAACAAAAACATTTTTATAATCTTAGAATCTTTTACGGTTTTTCATCCTTTCCCGTTTCATCTCTGCGCGTTATTTATTTCTTTCGCATTGTTATTTTCATGAACAATTATGTAACTGTTGAGAGAATGTAATAGTTAAAATTAGGAATATTTACATTTTTCTTTCCCTATTTTGGTTTGTATTCCCCCCATCTCGTAGTGACGTAATAACTTAGACTTTACTTTCTGCATTTTTATTTTTCGGCCCTATGTATATATTTAACTGCTAGATGTATGCTTAATAAGATTGCATGATAATAATTAAAAACAAATGCTAAAAAACCTAACACTCAAGATAAACATAACTGAAAAACAACATACTTCACACACACACACACACACACACACACACACACACCTCTAAGGTACATCCACTTGTTGCCTTCAGAATAAACAATCACGTCTCTCGAACGTAAGAGATTTTAGCAGATACCTTTTGATTATAAGATCATAAGTCCCTCGGTGACCCTTTCAATATTGCCTCAGTAAATGATCTTGGTACCTTAGGTTAATTGTTAAATTACCTTACGAGTTGCTTTCGTGACTGTACGATGACCCTCTCCTGTCCCTTAAAACATCCAACGATAGGGCTACCTACTAACTAATAGTAGGATAGCACTGTCTAAAGGAAAAGAGGAAGAGAACAAAGATATTTCGAGTAGGTAGACCGCTTATAGTTTCTTGCTCACAAAAACAAACAAAACAATTTTTCACACATACACTTTCTTTTCTAAATACTTTCAAAGAAAAATCACTTTGAATGCATTCTCCACGATACGAGATTCATTACAAAGTTCACCGTGCTAATGCGTATTTTCAAAACACACTTACATAAAAAGCATTTTCAAAGTGAGCTAGTAACTAAGAGCCCGTAGATAATTACGGATGAAAAGGGTTATAACACCTTCCTTTCCATAACCTACCCCCTTACTCAGAAAAAAATTCTCGAAAGCTCTTTCCTGTTCTTTTCACCAATTCCTTTGTTGGATAAAATAAAAGTCGGTGGCGAGTCTTGCTAACTGCAACATTTACGATAAAATGCAAAACCAGTAAAGTCAATTCTCCCACCGTATTACAGCCACCGACTTTTCTTTTATCCAACAATTAGGAAATGTGAAATGAACAGGAAATACCTTTGATAGATTTTGAGTTCGGGGGGTAAGTTATGAAAAGGGAAGGTGTTAGCACCCTTTTCATATGTAGTTATCTACGAGCTCTTAATTCCTTAGTGTCATATGATGGGAGAACTGACTTGGTGTTTTGCATTTTATCGCAATTGTTACAGATAGCAAGAGTCGCCACCGACTTTTCTTTTATCCAATAAAGGAAAGCGTGAAAAGAACAGGAGAGACCTTTGAGATATTTTATTGAGTTCGGGAGGTAGGTTATGAAAAGGGAAGGTGTTAGCACCCTTTTCATCCATAGTTATCTACGGGCTCTTAGTTGCTAGCTCACTTTGAAAATGCTTTGTTTGAAATGTGTTTTTGATGGTTTTTGAAAGTATTTTTGAAAAGGGCCTTCATTTAGGTGAACTTTGTAATGATTCTCGTCTCTATAAGAATGCATACAAAGTGTTGACTTTTGAAAATATTTCATTTGAAATATGTTTTTAAGATAGTTTTGAGAAAGCAACTATGAACATTCTACCTACTCAAAAAGTCTTAGTTATTTTCCTCCTTATTTTAGATATTGTTATCTTACCATTCATTGATAAGAAGCCCTATCATTGGATATGAAGGGACGAGCGTGGGTCGTCATGTAGTCATAGAAGGCAACATTGTAGGATACCTTAGCAATTTTTGTAAGGTTCTAAGATTGTTTACCGAGTCAAAATCGAAGGGTCATTGAGGGACTACGATCTTGTATTTGAAGGTCTTTGCTAAAGCATCCCACGTACGAGGGATATGACTATTTTTATCCGAGGCAACAAGTGTGGGTTACCCTAGAGGTACGAATGTGAAAAGTGTTTGTTTTCATGTATTTTTTTTGTCTTGAATTAGGGTTTGCTACTTGTTGATTTTAGTCTTTCCATACACACCCTAATTACTAACAATTATATTAAAGCGATAAATTGCGGAAATTAAAATCCTACGCTATTACATCATTTGAGGATGGGGTATACAAATTTACAAATGGGGGGTGGAAAGCAATAAAGGTCCTAATTATCTATTACAACCATATCAAATTGAATGACAATAAAAATATAAATAAATATAAAGATAACGTTAAAAAAGAGAGAAAAATTTGGTTTAAGAAAACTTTTATGTATTGACACATGAGCTTATGCATTGATACGGAAATTTTATGTATTGACGCATGCATTGGCTCATATTACTTTGTATTGGCTCATATCATCTCTTTTCCCTTGGAAATCAAAATCAACTCAGTATGAGTCGACACATAAGGGCTTTGTATCGACTCATACTATTTTGTATCGACATATGCACTTTTAGTATCGACTCATGCTCATTTCTAGTTCTTGGAAGTCAAAACCACTTAGTATGAGTCGACACATAAGGGTTTTGTATCGGTTCATACTGATTTTTGTCGACACATATGCATTTTGTGTCGACTCATAACTTGTTTTGTACATAGTATGTGTCAACTCATAGTGCTTTGTCTCGACTCATACTGCTATTATTCTTGTTTTATCATTATTCTGCTGCATATATGGCTAGTTCTCAAAACATGATTAGTGAAAATGAAGAACAAGTATATGGTTAGTTTCAAGGTCAATAATATTTACATTTTATCTTCACAAATAGATCATTAATGATGTTTTATATGAAGAGTTCAAAGACAAGAAACTTACCTTGGAGCTGAAATTTGTGTTTTGAGTTTGAACTGTTGTGTTGGCTATTTTTGAGCTTAGAAAATGGTAATAGTGATGTTACAAAAGTTGTTCTTGTGTTTGAACAACTTCTATATGATGTATGTGGAGTGTTTGTAGGGTTTGTTTGGATAGAACTTGCAAGGTGTGAGAGGTTTAAAGACTAGGACTTCAAAGCTCAAGAGTCGAGGTTTTATGGACAGTTATGGCTTTTTGAGAGTATGAGATTTTGAGGGCTTGTCTACACAACAAAAACTTCTGGCCCTTTATCTTTCAAATGGCTTCTTTATTTATAGAGAAGGTTTGAAACTTGAAACAACTCATATTTTGAAATCACATGTTATGGCTATCTTGCTTGTTTTTGAAGCAAGTATGAAGAACATGTTTCCAATGTTTGTACCAAGCTATCTAAATTGGTTGATCACTTTAAACATGTTTGTTCTGACTTGTAGGAGTTGAGTGTGATCAGAACAACAAGTTAGAGGCTCAAGAACTTGACTTTGTGATTAAAGTGAACTTTTCAAGAATGGATATGTTACTTTCTTCCAAAAATGGAATGATCAATTGGATGAAGGCTCAAACACTTGGATCATAGTTTTATCAGTTGTGTAAGCATTCAATTAAGGAGTGATATACAAGTTTTAGGCCTATAAATTGAATATAATTTAGCATAGCTAGGGTTTTGGTTCATTATTCATCACAAATGTTTCTTGTGAATCAAGTTTGAAACCCTAACTTCTTGCCTTTTATTTTCTTAGCTCAAGCATGATCTCAATGAGTTCTTGGACATTTTGGAAAGCTTGTAACATCCTCTACAACCTTCATGTTTTCTACTTTTTAATAATCCAATTTTAACTTGGTGAAAATTGGCCAAGAAGTTGGGATAAAAACCTGACCAAACCTGCTGAAAATTTCTCTAATTGTTTATACAAAAATGCCATGACTTCATGAATTTATAACTAAAAATCCATGAACTTATAGGACTTGATCAGCAAAGCAAAGTTGTATATATCATCAATATCTACAACTTTCATGTTGATAGTTTTCATTGAATCATCTTTCATATTGGTGAAAGAATGGCATGAAGTAATTAAATTATCATGTACAAAAAACACTTAGAAATATTTATGTCTTGAAAAGTTTGACTTTCCACATTGACTTTTGAATTTCTTGATTTCTTGATGATAAATCTTTGTATTTTGAATTTATTAATGAATTGTGATCTTTTAAATCAAATTTGGACCGAAAAGTCAAAGTTTGACTTTTGGTGTATTAGTTGACTTTTCATCAGTTGACCAAATTTCAACTATCAATCCACTGATCTTGAGAAATGATTTAAGCCATGGAATTGGGTCAACATGTTATGTTTGAGTCTTTGAGATTATGCTTCAAGCCATTAAGTCATGTATTAGGTCAAAAGTCAATGATCAGTCGTTCTCAGTCAAAACCCTAGTTTGTGGTCTCAGCATTTCAGAGGTGATTTTGTCTGATCAATTCCTTGAGAATCCTCTAGTATTGGAGGTCCTTTGTGAAATGTCTTAATAAAATAGAGGGAAAATTTTTGGGTACAACAACTTCCCCTGTTCAATCTTCTTAAACCTGAAGAGGTAGATTTGCGAGTCTGTCATTCGTGACTTGAAGGTGGAAGATGATTGAACACTGAAGTGCCTAGAAATTTGCACTCGCTTGTGCATGAGGTGAAGTGTTTTTTGATCATGGGAAATGGGCTTATAGATTCCATTTGGAGAAGTGATGAAGAGTTTGTCAGAGATTATCTTACAGATGCCATCCGAAGTGACTGTCGAGGGAGAAGTATCAGAATAAATATTTGGTCGATTTATACTGAAATTGTAGATGTCTTTTGCCTGTTTTTAACTGGAAGAGATAAATCTAAACTAGAAGAGGTCTTTGCTTGGTGACTTCACTATGGAAATAAGTCTAACCAGATGAAGCCTGTTGATTTCCTATTATTAACTGGTAGAAGTAAATCCATCCAAAAGAGGAATTTTGTTTTGTTGACTGAATTTTTCCTGTAAGGAAGAGGGTTAGTTGCATGAAGATTTATGCATGGCGTAATGATGTCCTCATAGTAAATGAGATTATGTTGTATGCAATTGTCATGTATGTGCTATGATGAACTAATGTTATTGAAATGCAACTTTGTCTAGGAAAATAAATCCTTGACAAATGTTGGGGAGTAAATTGAAGCTGAATCCCAGACTGCTGCTGGAGACGAAGAGTATGTGCATCTTCGAACTTTGTATTAGAATGCTTCCATTGGGGATTCCTATTTTGTTGTTTGAAGAGAAATCCTCTGAGGAACATTGACTTTGTTTGAGGAAACTCTACGGGGAGCGTTGATTTCTGCTTGGGGAATAGAGTTCAGGAGTTTTAGTTGTCCATTTCTCTATTGGGGAGCTATCTCTTGATTGGAGAAGAATAAAGTTTAGTTGTTATATGGTCGTATTCCAGGCTTCATAACAACTTGCTGGGGATAAAGAAGTTAACTTTTATCAGGTCAGATTCTAGGCTTTGCAGTAACTCACTGTGGATAGTGGTAAACTCTACTGGGGAAGAGGAGTTTTTAGTGATTTGAAGAAGTTAAACTTTTATCTGGTTGGGTCCAGGCTTCGTAGTAACTCGAACAGTTATCTGGTTGGGTCCAGGTTTCAGCAACTCGAACTATTATCTGGTCGGGTCCAGGTTTCATCAATTTGATCTTGACGTTAACTAGTATCTAGTCGGGTCCAGGTTTCAGCAACTCGAATTATTATCTGGTCAGGTCCAGGTTTCATCAATTTGATCTTGAGGTTAACTATTATCTGGTCGGGTCCAGGTTTCAGCAACTCGATATGTTATTTGGTCGGGTCCAGGCTTTAACAATTTGATCTTGAGGTTAACTGGTATCTGGTCGGGTCTAGGTTTTAGCAACTCTAACTGTTATCTGGTCGGGTCCAGGTTTCATCAATTGAAGAAGTTAAACTAATATTTGGTCGGGTCCAGGCTTTAGTAACTTAAAATTGAGATTTACTATTATCTGGTCGGGTCCAGGTTTCAGCAACTGAAGAAGTTAAACTAATATCTAGTTGGCTCCATGCTTTAGTAACTTAAAATTGAGATTTATTGTTATCTGGTCAGGTCTAGGTTTCAGCAACTCAAACTGTTTTCTGGTCGGGTCCAGGTTTCACAGTAATTTGTTTGGATGGGATGAAGTTCAACTAGTATCTGGTCGAGTCCAGGCTTCATAGTAACTTGTTTAAAAGGATGAAGTTGAACTGTTATCTGGTCGGATTCCAGGCTTCACAGAACCTTATGGTGATAGTAACGACTCCGTTGAGGATTGTAATGATTATGTCGGGGATTAGGGGTTTTGGTCCCTTGATATTAGTCTGAGAGGTAAACTCGAGCTGGGGAATTTGTAGTTTGTTGGGGAAATAAACCCGATTAAAGAGAATATTTTGACGACCTTCTATGGAAGTGACTTCTTTTAGGTAGAACTCTATAAGGCTTCTTTCTAAGACCAACTATGTTGGGGAGAGGGTTTTTTGAGAGACTGGAATTCTGGCTAGGGATTGCATGAATCTGTCTTTGTGGGGATAATCTTATCTTTGTGGGGATATCCCAAATCCTTAAGGAGATGCTTGTTACTGTTTTTATGTATACATTTGTTAATAGTTTAATCTTGTTCATATGCATATGTTCATTCAATTTTAGTCATTGGACACTTTTGCACTCAAAACAGAAAAAACAAAAAGTTTGCACTTCAAAGTATACTTGTATTGATGTTTGCCTATAAACAGACATTTTTGTACAATGAGACAGAGATCCTAGTAAGAGGAAATCGTCGAAAGAGTTAAATGAATACAAAGTGAAAACACAAATAATAGCCATGTGGAAGTGATCTCATTGGGTTACCACTCTAGTATTTCCCCTATGTCTTTGAACATCATCCCTTTCCATTAAAAGAAGTTAATTGGATTGATCTTGGATCATTTGAACTCAGACCTTGGTAATAAAGCTGGTTGTAGAGATTCCACGAGGTATAGTTATACGCTTTAATCCTTAACTTTTTTCAGGACATCCCTTTCCGGTTTTCAGCCCACCTGGATACCCTTTTTTTCCCAAGCCGCCCTTTCGGGTTTTCAACTTTTTGGGTGTACAATCTTTTGCATATATCCCTAACTTTTTATCGAACCTTTTTAGTTCTCCGGGATGCCCTTATTTTCGCCTAGGTGTGTCAACCTAGCGGGTCATTTATGCTTATTATTTTTTAACTATGTCCGTGTTCACATGATGTGGGAAGTCTTTGCCATCCATAATAGTCAGCATCATGGCTCCACCTGAGAAAAATTTCTTTACAAAAAATGGTCCTTCGTAAGTGGGAGTCTATTTTCCCCTGGGGTCGCCTTGTGGTAGAATGATGCGCTTTATTACGAAGTCACCAATATGATACACTCGATGCTTGATCTTTTTGTTGAACGCGTTGATCACACGCGTTTTGATGCATCTGACCATGAAAAACAGCAACCATCCGCTTTTCATCAATTAAGTTTAGCTGATCCAACCTAGTATACACCCACTCGTCTTCGCCTAGATCTTCCTCTTTCATAATCCTTAAGGAAGGAATTTGAACTTCTATAGGCAAGAAAGCTTCCATGCCATATATAAAAGAGAAAGGAGTTTCCCTAGTTAATGTTCAAGCTGAAGTACGGTAGCCTTGGAGAGCAAGCAGTAACATCTCATGCCAGTCTTTATATGTTACCACCATCTTTTGCATAATCTTCTTGATATTTTTATTGGCATCTTCCACTGCACCATTCATCTTGGGTCTGTATGGAGAATAATTGTGATGCTTGATTTTGAACTGAGTACAAGGTTCTGTAATCATAGCATTATTGAGATTGGTTTCATTGTTGGTGATGATCCTTTCGAGGATACCGTAATGGCAGATGAGGTTATGCTTGATAAACCTGGCTACAACGTTCTTGGTAACTAAGGCATATGAGGCAGCTTCGACCCACTTGGTAAAGTAATCAATGGCAACAAGGATGAAATGGTGTCCATTGGAAGAAGTAGGTTTGATCTCTCAAATCATGTCAATTCCCCACAATGCAAACAGCCACGGAGTGGTCATGACATTCATAGGAATTGGGGGTACATGGACCATGTCAGCATAGATTTGACACTTGTGACAAATCCTCGAGTGATGATGACAATCAGTTTCTATTGTGGACCAATAGTAACCATCCCTTAGGATTTTCGTGGCCATGGTGTGCCCACTAGAGTGAGTCCCAAAGATTCCATCATGCATGTCTTCCATAGTTTTCTTTGCCTCTTTCTTGTCCACACATCGGATTAGAGTAGAATCATTATTTCGTTTATACAGGATTTCATTGCTTAGGAAGAATTTGGATGAGAATATTCGCAAGAATGTCTTATCATTGATGGAAGCTCCTTCAGGATACTCTTGTGCTTCAACATATCTCCTTACTTCATTGTACCATGGTTTCTCTTCGTCAATGTCAAGCTCATAGCAGTGTGAAGGTTCGTCAAATATTTCGATTGTAATCATATGAGCTTCGTTGTCCCATTTGACCTTGAACATGGAAGACATTGTTGCCAAGGTGTCAGCCAACTGATTTTCTTCTCTAGAGAAATGTTCAAAGGTGATCTCCTTGAAGTATGGTATCAGGGTTAACACAGGCTCCTTGTAAGGAATAAGGTTAGGATGCTTAGTGTCCCATTCTCCTTTGACTTGACTGATCACTAGAGCGGAATCTCTAAATATGTTCAAGAACTTGATCCTTAAATCAATGGAAGCCTTTAGACCCAAGATGTACGCTTCATACTCAGCTATGTTGTTTATACAATCGAAGAACAATCTAGCAGTGAAAGGAGTATGGAAACCCTCAGGAGAAATGATCACAGCACCAATTCCATTGCCCAAAGCACTGGAAGCCCCATCAGAAACCATAGTCCATCGGGATTCTTGTTCAGGTCCGTCATACGGTCCAGGTTCTTCACAATCAGTTACTAGTATAATATTCTCATCTGGGAAGTCAAAGTTCATAGACTAGTAATCATTAACAGCTGGATGGGCCAAATGATATCCCAATACACTTCCTTTGATGGCCTTTTGTGTGGTATATTAGATGTCATATTCGATCAGAATCATTTGCCATCTAGCTATTCGTCTGGAGAGAGCTGGATTCTCGAAGATGTACTTGATAGGGTCCATCTTAAAAATCAATAAAGTGGTATGAGTCAACATATACTGTCTTAGCCAACGAGCAGCCCATGCTAGAGCACTACAAGTTTTATCGAGTAGTGAATATCTGGCTTCACAGTCGGTAAACTTTTGCTCAGGTAGTATATTGCATGCTCTTTTCGCCTAGACTCGTCATGTTGGCCCAACACACACCACATTGAATTCTCTAGCACAGTCAAATACATGATCAAGGGTCTTCCTTCAATTGGAGGCATAAGGATAGGAGGCTCTTACAAATATTCCTTGATTTTGTCAAAGGCAGCTTGGCAGTCGTCGTTCCATTTGACTACTTGATCTTTCTTCAAGAGTTTGAAGATTAGCTCACAAGTAGCAGTTAGGTGACATATGAAGCAGGCAATGTAGTTAAGACGACCCAAGAATCCTCTAACTTCTTTCTCAGAATGGGGAACGAGCATTTCTTAAATGGCTTTAACCTTTGCAGGATCAACTTCGATGCCTTTACCAATGACCACAAAACCTTAAAATTTTCCAGACCTTACTCCGAAAGTGCACTTGTTAGGATTCAGTCTTAACTTGTACTTTTTCAACCTTTCAAACAGCTTGTGAGGTGATCGAGGTGCTCTTCTTCAGTTTGCGACCTTGCAATCATATCATCCACATAAACCTCTATTTTATGATGGATCATATCATGAAATAAAGCTACAATAGCTCTTTGATATGTTGCCCCTGCATTCTTCAATCCAAACGGAATGACTTTGTAACAAAAGGTGCCCCATTGTGTAACAAATGTGTTCTTCTCCATGTCTTCGTGAGCCAGCTTGATTTGGTTGTAGCCAGAAAATCCTTCCATGAAGAAGAAGACTTTATGTTGAGCGGTGTTGTCAACTAAGACGTTAATATGAGGTAGAGGGAAATTATCTTTGGGTTTTTCCCTATTTAAATCTCTATAGTCTACATACATACGAACTTTTCCATCCATCTTCTGCACGGGTACCACGTTTGCAACCCATTCGGGATAAGATGTCACAGCTAGGAATCCTGCATCGAATTGCTTCATCACTTCTGCTTTTATCTTTTCAGACATGTCAGGCCACATCCGACGAACCTTTTGTTTGACAGAAGGGAAGTCTTCCTTTGTCGGTAGACGACGAACCACAACGTCAGTATCCAACTTTGTCATATCTTCATACGACCAAGAAAACAATTCAACGTAGTCATGTAGCATCTGAATAAACCTACTCTTGATACCGTCTTCTATGTTAGTTCCGATCTTGACCTCTTTCTTATTTGTATCAGTACCTAGGTTGATAACTTCAACTGGATCTTCATGAGGTTGAACAACTTTTCCTCTTGCATTAGAAGTCTGCCTAGTTCCCCTGGTATTTCACAATCTTCCCCGCCTTCGTATTCGAATTGGTTAATTGGATGGTCAAAGTCATAACTGGTAATAGTAGAGTCGTTGGTAATGAGATCCGGAGTGGATGAGGTTATGCAAGTGTGTGTGTATGTAAGATACATGGCTACTTTGAAAATGCAAATAAGAAAAAGAATGATAATGAGCGCAAAATTTGAATGCAAAAGGTCCAATGTTTTTCATTAAATGATCATATGGCATATGGAAATGAACAAACCCTTAAAAATGTACCATGGTGCCCCGGGCAAGGCACATGGCTTAAAAGTTATTATTTGGAATTAAATTACAGACAAAGTTCTTGAATTAATAAAAACAGTAAATGGTAATTACTCCTCGTTGAAGGAGATGGGAGTGAAGTCCTTTGCATGCCAGTTGTTGAGCTTTCCTTCGGCGGTAGGGTGGATCCATTCTTTAAAAGCACATTCATCGTCAGAGTCTTCCACAGTGTTTACTTCATGATTTCCGATGCGAAGAGGTGGCTTTCCCATGCGACGTGCCATACCTCTTTCTGAGGTTTGATGGTGAAACCCAGCCCAAATTTTTCTTCTTTAAACGGAATATCGAGGATTTGTCCCCAGATAATATAGCTTCCATCTTCGACCACGACATGGCATCTTTAAGTGAAACCATTCTTGGTACAACTTTATCAGCTTTTGATATGTCAGAGGAGATTTTGGTGGCGACAACATAGGAAGAACAACTTCGAAAGCCTGGCACGAAGTTTCTATAAATTCACCATCCATTTCCACATACTTGAAGGAATTGAGGTGGCTCACCATAAATTCCTCTTCCCCACAAATAGTGATAATCTTTCCTTTGACTGGATATTTCAACTTTTGGTGAAGGGTGGACGTCACTGCTCCTGCCCCATGTATCCAATGGCGTCCAAGTAAACAAGAGTAAGAGGGACAAATATCCATCACATAGAAATTAGAATTAAAAGTTTGTGAACCAACATTAATGGGGAGATCGACTTCTCCAAGTACCATCCTCTTAGATCCATCGAAAGCCCTCACAACTATGTCACTTGGTTTTAACACCAGACCTTCGCAATCTAACCGGTCCGAGGCACCTTTGGGTAACACATTTAGAGATGAGCCAGTATCAACTAAGACATGAGCCAGGGTAGTTCCCTTGAATTCAATAGAGACATGCAAAGCCTTGTTATGATTCCTTCCAATAGGAGTCAAGTCAACGTCAGAGAAACCTAATCCGTTGTCAGTCATTAAACTCTCCACACAATACTCAAACTGGTCAGCTGTAGTCTATTGGGGAACAATAACTTTTTTAAAAACTTAACTAAAGCTTGGGCATAAGCATCAGAACAAAGTAGTAATGACAACATGGAGATTTTGGAAGGGGTTTTCCCCAGCTGTTCGACTATTTTGAAATTAGTCTTCTTTATAATTTTCAGGATTTCCTCCATCTCTCGAGTGGAAGGCTCTTCAGCATCAACATCTTTGGCAGGTGCCTCTATCCCCACGGGATCACTTACTTTTTATTTGCCTCTAGTGTTGGCATTGGGCTTGTTATTGGTTATGTGAACAGGAGTTGTTGTAGTAGTCGAAGGTGAAATATCAGGAGAAAAGATCCTCCCTGTTCTTGTTATCTTACTAGAACCTGAAATATTTGTAACATCGTTGGTCTTGTCTTCATTAATCCATGAATATTTCTTTATTTCATGATAGTAAACTTTGGCACCGTAGTTCCATGGAACTGCTTTGTCTGAGGAGTAAGGAATCTGCCCAGGGGCAGTGATTATTAAAGGAGCAATTGTTGGTTCATTTGAAATCCTAATAGGACCCTTTGAGGAGATCCTAAGAGGCTTGTTGGAGATTGTTATTATGGAAAGGTCTTCAGCTTTATCGGTCAAACTTTTGATGGTTGGAATTCTTTCAAACAGGATCTCGTGACTATCTATCAAGCGTTCAACACCTTCTTTCAGCCACTTGCATCCATTTATTTGCTCAGCACAACAATCACAATCTTTTAAACAGCCAGGGAACACCCCAACTCTCAGCAAATCTCCCTTCACAGTAGTTAATGGAGTAGTCAAATCCTCAACGGAGGAAATAAAACTAGTGTCATCAATCGCACTGACGCCTTTGCCATGGTTCGGCATTAGTGCAGTTATCACATTTGGAGTTGTAGGTGGATCAAACTCAATAGTTTTATTGTCGATGAGATCTTGAATCTTATTCTTCAGAGACCAGCATTTATCAGTTTCGTGTCCAGGGTTGTTGGAATGATACACGCACTTGGCGTTCGGATTGTACTTCAGTGATGTAATATTTGGATTTGATGGAGGATCACACAATGTCACTAAGTTGGCCTTCAACAGATGTTGTAAGGCTTGGGAAAGTGACTTGCTAATCCTTGTGAACTTTCTTCGAGGAATTTCAGATCGTTGATGGTTGGATGATTGTCTTTGAGCAGATGGAGGGTTGGAGATTAACACAGCATTGACAGATGGTCGGTGATCCTTATTGGTACGGGCCCTTGCCCCATACACAACATTGGTTTCTTTCTTCCCAGTAAAGGGCTTCTTTACAGAGTTGGATGCAGAAGCATATGTCATGGGAATTTTTCCACTCTTAATGCCACTTTCGACCTTTTCACCAGTTAGGATTAACTCGGTTAAACCAGATGAAGAACTCCCAATTAACAAGTTGAAAAATGGGTCAGTTGATGTACCCATGAACATATCAACTAGTTATCTATCATTTAGTGGTGGTTGGACCCTACTAGTAAGATCCCTCCATTTTTGCGCGTACTCTTTAAATCCTTCATAAGTACCCATTGTCATTCCTAGAAGTTGAACTCTAGTTAGTGCCAAATCATCATTGTACTGATATTGACGGTAGAAAACGGTGGCCAGATCTTCCCAAGTATGAATGTTGGAACCTTCCAACTGGTAAAACCATTCTGACTGAGTCCCAGATAGACTCTCTTGAAAGAAGTGTACCCAGAGCTTTATATCAGTAGTATGTGGTTGTATTTTGCTAACATAGAACCTTAGGTGAAGCTTTGGGCATGAAACTCTGTTGTACTTTGCAAAGATTGGAATTTTGAACTTGTGGGGGATGACTACCCCAGGAACTAAGCCTAAATCACCAAAATCCAAGTCGGGTATAGCTTGAATTTCCACAGATTTCAACCTATCTTCCAGTTTCTTGTACTTATCCTCAGCCAGCGGATATTGTTCATCAAAGTAATCTTCATCCTCAAAAGCTTGATTGTTTGCACCCCCAGCACGGGTACTCCTTGCATCTTCATTTTGGTTTTCATCCTCCTCGGACGACTCTTCAACCACTTGTACTTGACGAATAGGGCCTTTAAATATTTTCCCCGTGTTGATCATGGCTTTCTTCTTTGTTTTATTTTTGGCCACTACAAATTCCATCAGCTCTTGTTGTCCTTTGGCCAAGGTGAGAAAAGTTTCTTTAAACTGAGAGTTTTGAGTCCGTAAGTCTTTCAGTCTTCTCGAGATCCATCTTAATGAAATAAACAGTAGAAAGATGAGGCAACCTGTGTCTGAAAACCTTCTTATGTTATGATGCATGAAATGCGTATGCAAATGGTTTCAAGGACTTTTAAGATTTAAATTTGTTTAGACAAAGAGGGAACAAACATTAATTGCATTAATAAGTTCAAACGATTACAAAAGATGGCTCTTGGGCTTACAATGGAAGAAGCAAAGATAATACAAAAATAGACTCCTAAAACAAAAAGATTCAAATTTCCCATGAGTGTATCCTCTTTGGTGCAATGTAGGCATTCAAAGTCCGATCTTCATGAAGTTGTCTCATGTGTTCCAAAACATTCTTCTCGCTTGCGTAGAACTGGGTTTCAAAGGTGCCTCTCTCCCATTTTAGTTGAATTCATGACCTTTGCAACTCCTCGAGAGTAGTGGGCATGTCAGGATGAAGAATAGTGTAGGGAACATCTCTTTCGGCAATAGGCTCCATGATGACAGGTAGGATGGCAGGATACGACATTATGAGGCCTTGAGCACAAGCTCGCACCCACTTGAGATAGGGATCTAATTGGATGGAGTTCTTATGCCCCAATTCCTTGCTATCAAATTTGTTCACCATGCCCCAAGCTCCACAAATCTTTGACGATAACCTTGAGCATAATTCTCATAGTAAAAAACAATTCCTTGGACAAGCGTGTTATGACGGTCATCCCTCCGAGCATACCCAAACTGTCACAGAGCCAAGCAAGTATTATAGGTGATACCTCCTATAATTCCAAGTAGAGGGACATTAGGGAATTCTCTGTAACGATCAATGATGATGATATCCTCTAAATATCGAGAATACTAATGAATATCCGAATGCGTGAGTGACATCAACCTAATAGACCATCTCATGCCTTGCTCATTCTTCTAAACAAATCGAGGTAGGTGTGAAATAAACCACTTAGCCGGAAAAGGAGTCCAACACATAAGAATTCCCCTTCTCTTCATGGTGCGAGTGTGAAGAGAGTGCAAAATGTCTCCAAGTAAGGTAGGCACCTGGTTACGGGATGGAAATACTTTGACCGTATTCATATCTATGAGTTGGTCCGGGTTAGGAAATAGTACCATCCCATAAATTAGAAGGGTCAAAACCTCTTCAAAAGCTAGCAAATCAAGAGCATCCCAAAATAATTGAGCCTTCTCAAATAGAAACTTGGCTAGAAAACCCTTAACACCACTTCTTGTTTCCCAATTTTCCATAACATTGGATCATTGAAAATGTAAAGCTAAAGAAATCTCCTCAGGTCTTGGGTCTTTCGTAATGCCGGTGAAGGGTAACTGATCAAGAGTAGGCACTCCTAAGAGTTGAGAAAACTCCTCCATGGTGGGCAGTAGTTGGTAATCAGGAAATATAAAGCAATGGTGTAAAGGGTGAAAGAACTGAAAGAGCACTTTCATCATGTGTTCATCAAGGCTTGAGGTAACCAGATTGAGAAGTCAACCATTTCTTTTGGTGAACAGAGAATTCTCAGGAACTCTTGATACCAACTCTTTGATTTAAGGAGCCACTCTTACGAGGTTGATTTGGACAGTATTCCTATGAGTGGAAGCCATGTCTTACAAAACAAAACGAAGATAAATCTCTATGTCCTTGAAATGGTTAGTGAAAAATGCCATGGTATGATGTTATGATGTTATGTATAAGTAAATGTATACGAGAAAAGCAAACAAGTCCTTAGGTTTAGGCTCGCATGAGGTTCATATGTAAGTACCCTCTTAAAGTTTAGTTGGTTCAACTTATCCTAAAAAGTAATCAGGTTTTAGGGAATCTCAATATCATTGATCTTTCTTCATAGGGCATTGTTTCAACGCAAGCCTCTTTATTGGCAACTGAAATATCCCGAAAGTCCGATCTCAATGAGCGTAGCATTGAGTATCAACCAACTTTGGACTGCACCAAATCCGTTTATATCACTAATTCCTAATGTCCAAGTTATTCAATTAAAGGTTCTACAGTTAGTTAGAGCTTCATGACACCACACAGCAGCCCTGTATTCTCCTTGACTGGACTCAAGGGCTACCGGTACCAACAAATGTGTCACACTAATGTAGCCATCGCTTCAACCATATCGGTATACCCCACACAATCTCCACGATCTATTGCTACTTACCTAATGATGTTCCCAAATTTAGGTAGAGGATCAATACAAAACCCAAACAAGGACCCAAAATGAAAATCAAACAAATCAAACAATGAAATCATTTAAAGGTGATCTAGTCTCTAAGGTAACCCCACTTTTAAGTGTATTATCCCCAGCAGAGTCTCTAGTTCTATCATACGATGGGAGAACTGACTTAGTGTTTTGCGTTTTATCATAATTGTTACGGATAACAAGAGTCGCCACCAACTTTTCTTTTATCCAATAAAGAAAAGGGTGAAAAGAACAAGAAAGATCTTTGAGATATTTTTTTGAGTTTGGGGGGTAGGTTATGAAAAGGGAAGGTGTTAGAACCCTTTTCATCTATAGTTATCTACGGGCTCTTAGTTGCTAGCTCACTTTGAAAATGATTTGTTTGAAATGTGTTTGTGATGGGTTTTGAAAGTATTTTTTAAAAGTGCCTTCGTTTAGGCGAACTTTGTAACGATTATCGTCTCTATAAGAATGCATACAAAGTGTTGACTTTTGAAAATATTTCATTTGAAAGTGTTGGTGTTTCTGAAATATGTTTTGAAGATGGTTGTGAGCAAGCAACTATGAACGTTCTACCTACTCAAAAAGTCTTAGTTCACTTCCTTCTCCTTTAGATATTGATATATTACCATTGATTGATAAGAAGCCCTATCATTGGATGTGAAGGGACGGGCGTGGGTCATCGTGTAGTCATAGAAGGCAACATTGTAGGATACCTTAGAAATTTTGTAAGTGTCTAAGATCGTTTACCGAGGCAACATCAAAATGTCATCGAGGGACTACGATCTTGCATTTGAGGGTCTTTTCTAAAGCATCCCACGTACGAGGGACATGACTATTTTTATCCGAGGCAACAAGTGTCGGTTACCCTAGAGGTACAAGTTTGAAATTGTTTGTTTTCATGTATTGTTTTGTCTTGAATAATGGTTTTGTAATTGTTGATTTTATTCTTTCCATACACACCCTAATTACTAACAATTATATTAAAGCGATAAATTGCAGAAATTAAAATCCTACGCTATTACATCATTTGGGGATGGGGTATACAAATTTACAAATGGGGGGTGGAAAGCAATAAAGGTCCTAATTATCTATTACAACCATATTAAATTGAATGACAATAAAAATATAAAGAAATATAAAGATAATGTAAAAAAAGAGGAAAAAAATTGGTTTAAGAAAACTTTTATGTATTGACACATGAGCTTATGCAATGATACAAAAATTTTATGTATTGACGCATGCATTGGCTTATACTGCTTTGTATTGGCTCATATCATCTCTTTTCCCCTAGAAATCAAAATCAACTCAATATGAGTACACATAAGCGTTTTCTATCGACTCATACTGTTTTGTATCGACACATGCACTTTTAGTATCGACTCATGCTCATTTCTAGCTCCTAGAAGTCAAAACAACTCAGTATAAGTCGACACATAAGGGTTTTGTATCGACTCATACACGTTTTGTGTCGACTCATAACTTGTTTTGTACATAGAATGTGTCGACTCATAGTGCTTCGTGTCGACTCATGTTGCTATTTTTCTTGTTTTATCATTGTTCTGTTGTATATATGGTTAGCTCTCAACACAAGATTAGTGAAAATGAAGAAAAAGTATATGGTTAGCTTCAAGGGAAATAATATTAACATTTTATCTTCACAAATAGATCATTAATTATGTTTTATATGAAGAATTCAAAGTCAAGAAACTTACCTTGGAGCTGAAATTTGTGTTTTGAGTATGAACTTTTGTGTTGGTTGTTTTTGAGCTTAGGAAATGGTAATAGTGATGTTACATAAGTTTTTCTTGTGTTTTAATAACTCCTATATGATGTATGCGGAGTGTTTGGAGGGTTTGTTTGGACAGAACTTGCAAGGTGTGAGAGGTTCAAAGACTTGGACTTCAAAACTCAAGAGTGGAGGTTTTGTGGACAGTTATGGCTTTTTGAGAGAGTATGGGATTTTGAGGGCTTGTCTACACAACAAAAACTTCTGGACCTTTATCTTACAAATGGCCTTTCTATTTATAGAGAAGGTTTGAGACTTGAAACAACTCAGATTTTGAAATCACATGCTATGGCTATCTTGCTTGTTTTTGAAGCAAGCATGAAGAACATGTTTCCAATGTTGGTACCAAGCTATCTAAAGTGGTTGATCACTTTAAACATGTTTGTTCTGACTTGTAGGAGTTAAGTGTGATCAGAACAACAAGTTAGAGGCTCAAGAACTTGACTTTGTGATTAAAGTGAACTTTTCAAGAATGGATATGTTACTTTCTTCCAAAAATGGAATGATCAATTAGATGAAGGCTCAAACACTTGGATCATAGTTTAATCAGTTGTGTAATCATTCAATTAAGGAGTGATATACAAGTTTGAGGCATGTATATTGAATATAATGCAGCATAGCTAGGGTTTTGGTTCATTATTCATCACAAATCTTCCTTGTAAATCAAGTTTAAAACCCTAACTTCTTACCTTTGATTCTATTAGCTCAAGTATGATCTCAATGAGTTCTTGGACATTTTGGAAAGCTTGTAACATCCTCTATAACCTTCATGTTTTCTATTTTTGAATAATCCAATTGGAACTTGATGAAAATTGGCCAAGAAGTTGGGATAAAAACCTGACCAAACCTGCTGAAAACTTCTCTAAGTGTTTATACAAAAATGCCATGACTTCATGAATTTATAACTCAAAATCCAATAAATACTAGGACTTTATCAGCAAAGCAAAGTTGTAGATATCATCAAGATCTACAACTTTCATGTTGAAAGTTTTCTTTGAATCATTTTGCATCTTGGTGAAAGAATGGCATGAAGTAATGAAATTATCATGTATAAAAAATACTTAGAAAAATTTCTATGTCTTAAAAAGTTTGACTTTTAACATTGACTTTTGACTTTCTTGATTTCTTGATGAACAAGCTTTGTATTTTGAATGTCTTAATGAATTGTGATCTTCGAAATCAAATTTTGACCGAAAAGTCAAAGTTTGACTTTTGGTGTATCAGTTGACTTTTCATCAGTTGACCAAATTTCAACTATCAATCCACTGATCTTGAGAAATGATTTAAGCCATGGAATTGGGTCAAAATTTTATGTTTGAGTGTTTTAGATTATTATTCAAGCCATTAAGTCATGTATTAGATCAAAAGTCAATGATTAGTCGTTCTTAGTCAAAACCCTAGTTTGTAGTCTCAGTGTTTTGTAGGTGAATTTGTCCGATCAATTCCTTGAGAAATCTTGAGCATTGGAGGTCCTCTGTGAAAGTCTTGAGAAAAGAGAGGGAAAATTTTGGGGTACAACACTTAGCTCACTTGTAAAAACTTTATTTGTGCGTGTGATTTGTTTGAAAATATTTTGAAATGCCAATGTAAGGCTAACTTCGTAATAATCCTTGTATCAGTCCTCAAGAATGTATACAAAGTGTTTTTGAAAATATTTGTTTTGAAAGTGTGGTGTGAAAAAAAATTTGTTTGTGGAAAAGGTTTTGAGCAAGCATTCAAGAGTCCTACCCACTAAGTATGGTCTTTCTTATTCTTTTCCTTCTCCTTTGGAGATAGTATTATCCATACCATTAGTTGGTAGGTATTCTTATCTATTGAATTTCAAGGGACATGCGTAGGGTATTCTGATGGTCATCGAAGGCAACATGTAAGGATACTTTAGCAATTGTATCAGAGGGACTATCATCATTTTTCTTATAGGGTCATCAAAGGGACAAGATTATTTTGTAGGAAACTCGAAGTGTCATCGAGGGATTATGATCTTTATTCGAAAGGGACTATGATGATATTGTTAAATCGAGGGTCTTTTGTTAAAGTATCCCTACTTTTGAGGGACGTGACCAATATTCGTAAGGCAACAAGGGAGGTTACCCTAGAGGTTCAACTGTGAAGAATGTTTGTTTTCAGTTATTTAATCTTGAAAATTACGGTTTTCTAAATTGCTTTTAGTCCTGTCATACAAACCCTTATTACTAACAGTTATAAAGTATAATGTGCGAAAAGTAAAGCCTAAGTTATTACATCCTGTGAGCAGTTACATAATTAGAAAAAAATGCGAGAAAAGATAAACCTACGTTATTACATCGAAGAGTGCAAACCTATACATTTTGTCTAATAATTTCAATAGCAGTAAGAAATAAGAAAGGATGTTAGAAAAAGTGTTAAAGACCTAAAGTTCTAAGTTAATGTATTTTATGTTTTTTGTGTTTTTTTGTAGAAAATAATTTAAGTTAATAATTAATAAAAACATAATTATTTCTAATTAATTTTAATATTAAGAAAATCTAATTAACTGAATTAAATTAGTAAATAAAACTAGGTATAAAAATTAATTACTAATTAAAAAACCTAAACCTAATTTGTTATAGTTTTGAAGAAAAAAAATTAGCGTTTGTTAATTGTTAATTAGAAAATGATTGACTAAGAAATAGAGTGAAATTAGGGTTAGAAAAATAAAATAAATAAAATGCATGGGTGGGAGTTGACCCACGCCTTTCCCATCACCAGTATGCCCTTCTACCACTGTGCCATGATGTTGTTCGTGTCACGGAATAGGAATTGCTAAATATATGATGAACCTGCTTTGTAAATCCTGGAGAAAAAAAAAGAAAGCGACAAAAGTTGGGATCAAACCCACACCCTTTGCAATACTATACAACACCATTACCAATTGTGCCACACTGTTTTTGTGTTATTCAAACACAAACAAATCAATATATAACAAAAATGCTAGATCAGAGAAGCGTCGGAGCCCTAGCTCTAGTCGTCTTCTCTGGTGGATCAAAAACCCTATCCTGCAAAAACATGTGAGTTAGATCATAACAGGGACCATATCCCCCTAATTTGGCCCTTACGAATCCAATGGAAGCACTGGTTTGACTTGAAAATTCCTATAGAGTGAGTTTCGAAGAAAATATTTCAAACTTCCCTAACAATGGCAGATCTTTATTCTTGTGTGTTGTACCCCAAATTTTGACCTAAGATACCATCTCCCATCCGAATCATTACGTTGCAAAGGTTTTGACCTATTTTTATCAATTTTTCAAAGCAGTTTTAAAATTCATAACTTTTTCAAGTCGAGAGCTGTTTATTTTTGAACGCTAAGTTTATTAATTGACCAGACAATGTTTATTAATTATTTATTATCTTAAATTTAAATAATTGGAATTTTCTTTTCAGTTATTATATAATTTAAAGATTTATAAATAATAAAATAAATATTTGAAAAGAAGGTTATTAATTGATCAAACGATGTTATCTAATTATTTATTATTCTAAGTTTAAATAGTTGAAATTTTATTTTCAGTTATTATAATTTAGAAGAATTATAAATAATGAGGTAGATAATTAAAGAGAAGTTAATTGATCAATGATATTTATTTAATTATTTATCATTCTAAATTTAAATAATTGGATTTGATTTCCAGTTATTACATAATTTAAAGAATTATAAATGATAAAATAAATAATTGGAAAGAAAAAGAATTAATTGGTAAATAATAGAATTTTTATTCATCTTTATTCTAATTATTACAATTGTTGTTTAAATACTATTGTACAAAGTATTTATAATGACAATTACATAAAAAGTTTAAAGTAAAATAAAAATTATTCTAATTTTTCCTAAATTCTAAATCTTCATCTTCTATCCAATGCTTCTTTGTTTGCTCATTTAATTTTACCTGCAAAAATTAAAAGAAAAAGTCAGAAATAAATAGATAATTAAAAGCAAAAAAATTAATTTTAGTGTTCATCATTAAAAGCAAACGGCTGGAATCAGTTTTACCCTTTTTGCAAATCACGGGATTTCTCCCGGTTCACAAAAAGGGATGAATTTTTATTGACAAATATGAATGCACAAATTTAAATATGCACAAATTCATTTTTTTGTCAAAACTGCATTTTTAAAAATAAACTGCATAATTAAAAATCAATTGCACATTTCAAAAGCCAACTGCATGTTTCAAATCCCATGCATATTTCAAAAGCATAGTTCAACAGCAAATTGCAAGTCAAGTTGCATTTTCAACACAAGACAAAAGTCCAACGTAAACATGCAAAGATGTGGGAAGAGTCAAAATAAAATAGGCTCCCATGCTGTACCATGCAAAGACAAAGAGAGCATGCTATTTTAAAATCAAAATATGCAAGCATAATTTTTCTATTCTCATCATTTTCCAGCATTGTGCTTTTTCAGAACAGTAAAGTACATATCACATTTTAATGTATCAAATTGTACTTAAGAGAGAGAAGAGAGGAAGAGTGTGGTTTACAGGTTTTTGGCTTAGGCAAGAAATGGATAACAAACAAATCAGCAGCATCCAGTAAGAAGAAAGAAATCATGAAAGAGGATACAAAACAAAACTGATAAAACAGTATGGTATGCAGAGGTCAAAGCAAAGAAAATATTAAAAATATTCAGAACCTGATACCATAAGCCTCAAGGAAAGAAACTGTTATAACACATCAAAGCCCCTTCAAAAAAATTCAGAGAGTTCACCCTGCCTGAAGCCTTAGAAACAAAAACTGTCGAACAAAATACAAGAAGTGAATTCTCAAAGTCTAAAAGCCAGACCTGCTGAAACAAATACCAAACCAACTCAAAAATGCTCAAAACCAAAACATACAAACAGAACCCGCTATCTCCAATCAACCTTATGGCCTAAACCATAAAATCTCTAAACTGTCCAGCCAGAATAACCATTTCAAAACCAATAGCCTAACCAATAAACCAGAAAAACACAACCTTATGGCCTAAAACCATAAAACCTGTTCAACCTTTTAAACCAGAAAAACCTTATGGCCACAAACCAAAAACCATTCCAAACCTGCATAAACCAGTAAAAGCCATCGCAAAAATTCAAACCACTGTCAATCTATTTCAAAATGAAAGCCTGTAACATAAACCAGGCCAAATCTGAAGCAAAACCAGCATGAACCATCAACCTCAAACCATCACCAAAGCCTTGTTTCACAAAACCTGTAATGGCCTAAAAAAGCAGTAAAACCAACAAACTCAAAAGGCCAAACCTGTTGAAACCATACACGCCCAAAAAGCCAAAAAATCAGAATACCACAACAATACAAACTTTGAAAAATGTCAAAACCACCAAGCCTCGGAATTACATCATCATAGGCCAACAAAGAAGGCAACAGAAGTGAGCAAAGAAGAATAAAAGAAGTGTCTTAACGAAGGCAACATTCAAGCATTCGAAGGCAACACATAATCGTTCAAGGCAACATAAACGTTCAAGGCAACAGGCAAGAAGAAGAAGAAGAAAAGGCATCACAAGGTATACAGTAAAAAAGAAGCAGGCAAAGCCAAGGTCAACAGAAGAGGAAGAAAAGATATTACATGGAAGATTCTCAAGTCATCATCAAACCTAAGCAATAAAGAAGACAAACCAGGATATCAGGCAACTGAAGCAAGCTCACAGTGTCACTGTCCTCCTCGCCCCGGCCTCCTACGCACACCCCCAACCTTACCTCCTCCGTCTCCAGGTAATGACTTCTCCCTCTTTTTCTGTCACATACCGCAAATCATCCATAATAATTTGAATAAGAATAAAAAAAGATGTAAAATTACAACATGCAAATCGTAACAAAACCCTAACGATAAATTGAAAATCGTTACCGTGAATCCGTCGCCCTCGCTTTCTCGTTGGAGGGAAGAGGAGGTTGAAGATTTCTGGTGGCCATTGGGGCGAGAAAAGGCTCAGGAAAAGGCTCAGGCAAAAGCTCAGGCAAGGCCAAGGCGAAGAAGACGCACGAAGAAGACGAATCGAAGAATGGATGAGCGCTGTTCTGCACATTCCTTTAACCCTAATCCCTAATTCAACTGACTAAACATATTTGTTTAACCCTAAAAAAAAATTATGATGTATGGGCCTTACCCCATTTTCTGCCTAAAGCCCCAGCGAATTGCTTGTACACCCCCATCTCTATTTCTTTATTTGGGCCCTTTAAAACCTTTAGCCCATATAATTATTTATCATCCACCCTATTTTTTTATATACCTTTTTTCTATTTTTTTTCCTTTAGTTTTCCTTTTAGAATTTTATTAGTTTAGATAATTAGTAAGTTTAATCAAGAATAAGAGGTATAATTTAATTAAAACATTTTAAGTAATGTGACCAATTTTATTAGTTTAAACTTTAGGTTTAATTTAATAAGTTTAGTATTCCCTTTTTTTTATTAGATTAAATTAATAACTTTAAGTTTTAATTTAGTTAAATTATTTAATAAATCTTAAAATAATATTTTATATTAACTCTAAAAAACATATAAAATAAAAAAATAAAAAACATTTTATTTCCTTTAATTATTTCCCTCGCTTTAGTTAATACTAATACAAAAATATAAAAAAATAGAATTTAAGAATTAAAACATTTTATTTTCTTTAATTAATTCTCATGCTTTGTCCATATTAAAAAATGCATAAAAATGAAAACTATTAAAATATTTTCTTTCCCTTAATATTAGATAAAAATACAAAAAGACATGCTCACATCATTTAGTCTGTTATTTAATTGTCATGGTTGTATATCATTATCTATCTGATTTTCAGTTTAATTATTTTATATTTACATGGTTATTCTGTTTACTTCTAAATCCAAGGGAAAAACGATTAAATTCGTTGACTTCATGTCCTCAAGTCCGATCACGCGAATGTTTTCATTTCATTAAAACTTAAGACAATTTTTCCCCAAATATTCAATCCTTTCAAAACTTATACCTTTTAAGCCAAAACTTCGACATTAGGTCGCCGCACCTTCAAAAAACCGTCCGTACCCCTTTTTCGGCCAAAACAATTTATTTTGATCAAACAAACGAATTTTAATAAACAGATATTTCAAAAGGTTCCTATAGAGTACTATAGATACATTGGGTGCTAATACCTTCCCACTGTATAACCAACCCCCGAACCATAGATCTCTTTTCAAAAACGCCTTGTATTTTTATTACTTTTAAAAGTATTATTTTACATTGCATATTTAGGGTTTTATTTCGCTCTTTTCCCTTTTCCCTTGGAAATAATAAAGCGCGGTGGCAACTCTTGCTTTTGTGAGACGAATTAATCAATAATTCGATCTCCGATTTACCCCGCTACATTTTTTATCGCTACATTGTGTCAAACCTCATAAGTAATGGATCAAACCATTTCCAAACATCATCATGAACATATATGTATGCATCAAATTCATTTAAATTGCACAAATTAAAAGTTTTAATTCAAGGAAAGTTCCCAAATCGGTGCAATCGAGGGAGAGTGTACTGGCGTGCTTTAGGCTTCAAGGATGATTGGAATGAGCTCCTAGGATCTCCAGGAGGCTATTGTGATGCTTGGAATGGATTCAAAACAGTTGAAGAAAAGGTTTTGATCGAGCCCTAGTTTTTTGAAAATTTGATGTTTTGAGGGTTTGTTATTGAGGCAGCATGCGTGTTTTTTCTAGGTCTGATTATGCTATTTATTTATAGAAGAGAAGATTAGGTCAAGTGGTGGGCTTGGAAATCTCATGAAATGATATCTTTGATATTGATTGAAAATAAGTTGAAATCTCCCAAAACCAATAAACATTTGTTCCAAATATAGGCCACACGGTTTCTTCAGCTTCAAGGTAGATTTTTCGGCCTCCAACATGATTAGAACAAAAGTAAACATGCCTTGTATCATTTATTTGGTATTTTATGTGATTTATTTTGCTTTTAATTGAATAAAACCAAAATCAAAATAAATAAAAACCACAAAAATATATGAATGGATTTAGAGGTCTAATATGATTTCATGAACACGTTTGAACCTAGAAACCTAGGCCCATTAGCCCAAAAATACAACTTTTCTCAATTTAGGTTTAATGCATTTTCTCAAAATTGCTCAACTTGCAACAATCATAACTCTCTCAATTTTTGTCATATGAAGATGATCTTGGATTTCAATCATGTTGGTATTTTTTTCATTTGAAGCCTTTATCTTTATGTAAATTGCTTTGACAAAAAATGTCTTTTTGTTGACTTTTAAAATTACATGTAATGTTTTGGCCTATATCTCTCAAATGAAGCATTTTTGGCCTTGAGCTTAGAGAGATAAAGTTGTAGAGAACTAAATTTCCTTCTAAATAGACTTAGGTTGAGAAATTTATGATGAAGTATGTGAAAGTTATGCTTGGTCAAAGTTCAGTTGACTTCTCCTTAAGAAAACCCTAATTTAGTAACTTTGGCATTTGATGAATCTTGAGTTTTCTTGATGAATCTTGATCAACCCTTGATAAAATGATGACTTTCACTTCAAAATATTTATGTTGACCAAAAATCTTGAACTTTGACTGTAGATTGGTCAAAGTTGAATTTTTGTCCAATACAGTCGATTTTCAATCATCTGACTAATTGACTTTGCAAACTTGTGATGTAAGGCTTGAAGTTTGGTATGAGGATTCTTTAAAGCATGTGAGAAACCATGAAGTCCAATTGAGGCATTAGAGACTTAATTTCGTTTGAGAGAAGCAAAACCCTAGTTGTAGATTGGTTGCTTAGGAGGAGAGTTTGTCTGGTCAACCCTTGAGTGGTCTTGAGTACTTGAGACCTTCATGAGCATGAGGATATACCTTGAACCATTTTGTCTTAAGAATGGAAGGGAAAATTTTGGGGTACAACAGCTGCCCCTGTTAAATTTTCTTAAACCTGAAGAGTTAGGTTGACATGCTCGCCATTCGTGATCTGAAGGTGGAAGAGGATTGAACACTTAAGTGCCCAGAAATTTCCACTCGCATGTGCACAAGGTAATGTTGTTGGTTGATTGTACTGCTTCAACGAGCTTAAAGATGCCATTCGGAGAGGTGATATAGTGTCATTGGAAATGGGCTTATAGATGCCATCTGAAGTAAATGTTGACAGGAGTATCATAATGAGTTTATTCCTAACTGTATCTGAAAAAGTATCCTAGAATGAGTTTGTGTCCAACTGTATCTAGAAGACATGCTGGGGAGTGGCAGAATGAGTCTTATGTATCGATTGTATCTGGATGATGTTTTAGAATGAGTTTATTTCTTGATTGTATCTATAAGAGGATTAGAATGAGTCTTCGCCTAACTGTATCTGAACAATGTATTGGAATGAGTCTACTCCCCACCGTATCCAGAAGAGGATTAGAATGAGTCTTCTCCTGACTATATCTGAACAATGTACTAGAATTATTCTACACCCGACCGTATCCAAACGTGGATCAGAATGAATCTTCACCCGATTGTATCTTAAAAATGAACTAGAATGAGTCTACTCCATACTGTATCTAGAAGCGGATCAAAATGAATCTTCGCCCGATTGTATCTGAAAATGTATTGGAATGAGTCTACTCCTAATTGTATCCAAAGGAGTATCATAATGAATCGTCGACTGATTGTATCTGAAGGATGATGTTTATCAGAATGAATCACTTCCTGATTGTATCTGAAATGTGATAAACTGTTGATAATATCTATCTGTTCGGAAACAAACCTGAAAAGGAAAAGTTAGTTTTATGCAAAGTCATGATGTATGTAATGAATTGCATAATGATGCCCTCAAAATAAATGAGAAAATATTATATGTGTTTCGTATACATATGTTATGATATTTTATAAATGATGTATGGATACAATATGTCATTGGAGTGTATCGATAGTGTGATACGGTGGGAGAACTGACTTGAGGTTTTGCGTTTGTTTTCGCAAATGTTTCGGTTGAGCAAGAGTCGCCACCGACTTTTTATTTTATCCTAAGGAAAGGTCAAAAAGCACAGGAAAGACCTTTGAGATGTTTTCTTGGGTTCGGGGAGTAGATTATAGAAAGGGAAGGTATTAGCACCCTTTCTATCCATGGTTATCCATGGGCTCTTAGTTACTTGCTTAGATCACTTGCCTTTGCTTTTCAATTGTTTGAAATGGTACTTTGTGTGTGTGGTTTTGAAAATGTTTTGAAAAAGATGCCTTGTCTAGGCAACCTTTGTAATGACTCTTGTTTGAGTATATACAAAGGTGTATGTCTTTTTGAAAAGATGTTTCAATGTTTTTTGAAAGTTTGTTTGGAAATTGTGTTGTGATGTGTGTTTTAAAAAATGGCAAGTGTGTTTTGCAAGTTTGATCAAGTAACTAAGAGCTATCTACTCTAAATTTCTCAAAGATCCTTTCTTATGCTTTTTAACCCTTTTAACAGTGTTGCTTCACCATTGTATTTGGTGAACAACCTTGTGTTAGTATGTTAACGGGACGGGCGCGGGTCATCGTATAGACCACGAAAGCAATAGTGTCAAGTATTTTGACAATTTTTCTTGAGGGACTATGATCATTTTGCTTAGGCAACAAGATAGCGTCATCGAGGGACTATGATCATTTTGTTTGTTTTTTGTTTTGCTTTTGTTTTGCCAAAGTACTTGACATGCAAACATGGCCCATTTTTGAAGGCAACAAGTGGAGTAACCCTAAGGGTGCAAGTGTGCATTGTGTTTTTTTTTTCATGCATGTTTGTCTTGAATTAGGTCAAGCTATTTGTTGATTGATTTTGCATACAAGCCCTAAGTCTATCATGGCATAATTTGGAAACTTTTAAATGTGCGAGAATTTAAATTCCTAAATTATTACAACATGATTATGGGGATGGGGATACAAGTTTGAATTTGGGGGATATTTGACAAGGAAATAAAATCTAAATTATTACAACCATATCGAATATACAAATATTTAACATTTAAATAAATACAATTTAAATAAATATCAAAATGCAATGTATTATGCAAAAAAGGATTTTTTATGTATGTAAAAAGGTTTTCATGTTTGATGTATAAACAAAATAAAAAAAGTCATATTTTTTATTATTTTTGTTGTTTAGGGCAAAACCCTAATTTTGAATAAATAGTATTATTTATTAAGTGTATACAATATATATTAATTTTATACAAAAAATAAAAAGTATATTGTAAAAAAGTATTTTTGATGTCAAATATTAAATAAAAATAAAAATGTATTATTTCTATATTTTTGTCCTAAATATTTAATAAAATATGTATATGTATATTTATATATATTCAATATGCTAAATATGTACAAAAAATAAAATATTAATTATTTACAAAAATGTATATTTTAGAAAATGTTTTCAAAATGTAAACAAAAAATAATAACTGAAAAATAAATATTTTTGTATTATTTTTTAGGGTTTAAAATAAAAAGGTTTTATATTGTTTACATATATATGTTTAAAAAGTAAATAAATGCCAAATAAATGTAAAAAAATGTGGAAAAATATTTTTAGTGTTTTTTATGTTTGAGTCAAAAATATAAAATCAGAATCAAAAAGAAAAATGCAAAAATAACAAATATTTCACATAATGGGCCGAGGGTGCAAATGGGAAAAAGGGGTGCAACAAGCCAGACTGACTCAGGCCCAGCCCAAGCCAGTCATCTTCAACCTTTAGCTTTGTTTGAACAACAAAACGCGTGCGCCTCTTGTACCAATGCTAACTCCTGATTCCTTGACTTTTATGCAAAACTCATAACACAAATATTATAGAGCATCAAAAGACGAATTCAAACATGTAAAAAACTTGGATTAACTCTCAAAGGCCAGAGAGAATTTTTATGGCCCTAAATTTTAACCTAATTTTTTTCTCATGTTCATGGCTAAAATTCTCACAGCACGCTTAACATAAATGAAAAGTGATCACATGTATGGCTTCAGGGCTATGAGTAGGACATGTTTCATTCACAAACCTAAGCTTAACTCTTCCTAGATTGAGAGATAGAAGTCCATGGATTACCTGTTTCAGCTTGGATCGTGTAGAGCAATGTGGCCACCTTCAATGGAGTTTGAGCTTCTGTATAGCTTGCATGAGGTCCAAGGATGCTTCCCAAGTACCTAGCTTGCTTTGAAACTACCTGTATCGTGCTAAAGAAGTCCACCTGCACAGCTTGAAAGTAAAAATGGCAAGTAGGGTTAGGGATGTTACAACTTGAGTCTAAGGCTTGGAATAGTTTCAGTGGATGGAATGGAATGTGTTTGAACTCCTTTTGGCCAAAACGCACGACAGGAATTGGTTATGGAATTCAAGTTGCAGGGGATGCCCTGTTTCTGCAGCAAGAAGGTGTTTTGGTGTATTAGGAGGTATGAGGGGTGGTTGAGTCGTGTTTCAGGTCAGTTGGGATGTATGGAAGATGCTCACAAAGTTTTCTTAAGCTCTAGTTTGCAGGAAAATGAAAGTTGGATCTCTTTTTGCAAAGTTGCTTCTCTTTGAAGTAAGAAAACTCAAGTTGCAATGCAGGCCTGTGTACTCTCTATATCTAGGATGCAGCATTTGCTCTTGATAAATGGGATGTGTGTACAAACTCTTGCCTCAAAGATCTGGCCCATGCCTCCAAGATTTGGAACTTGACATAAAGTATCACTTTTCCAAAATGGCAAGTTTGCTTTTTCCAATTAAGGATTAATTTAGCATGTATTGTCCAAATGAATGAAATAAAGCCTTAACACAAAGGTTAGGCATTAAATTATTGAGTGTAAACTTGTTCTTGAGGCCTGCAAGCTAGTAATACACAAACTGATTTTAAAATGCAAGTGTTATGAACAAGCCTTGGCCATGAACAAAAGTGAGTTTTGGCCAACTTTGCAAATTCGATTCTCTCTAACCACAAGGGTGTTTGAGAAGTTCTTGGACAATTTGGAAAGCTTGGAATGTGTACTACAATCAATCTTTGTAATTAAAATTGAAACTCCAAGTGGAACCATGTGAAAAATGGCCAAGAAGTTGGACCAAAATCCTGCCTAGAATAGGTCAAATTTTGTCTAAGTTAAAAGTGTTTTGCACCCTTGTTCCAAAAATAATAACTTGAGATACAAGCTTCCTTTGAGAAAACTTTGTGAATAAAAGTTGTAGATTTTGAAATGGACTACAACTTTCATGTTTCAAGTTTTGTTTGAATCCATTTGCATCTTGGTGAAAAAATGGGACAAAGTTAGGAAAAAATAAGAAAATTTCATTTTAAACCCTAATTTGCAATTTTGGGTTTCTTGATGAACAAGTTTCATAATTTGACATGTCTTGATGAAAAATGAACCTTGGCACTTGATTTTGACCAAAAAGTCAAAGTTTGACTTTTCAGTATACAGTCAAATCTTGATCAGTTGACTGAAAAATTCATTTGTCAATCCTATGCATTTGAGATCTTTTGAACTTGTTGAATGGGTCAAGACAATGCCATTGAGTCCTTGAGTCCATATGTGAGCTTGGTTTGCCATTGGTTAGGTCAAACAGTCAAAAATTCCCTTTGTGCAGTCAAAACCCTAAAAATGACCATTTTGCCCTTTTGGTGATCTGATCAAATTTCTTGTGGAATTGTGATCCAAACTTGACCAAATGGTTCATGTGAGTTCATTATGTTGATGTGGGTCAAAATTCATGAGGTTTGACTGTCAATTGGCCACAGTTGACTTTTCCCCAATACAGCTGATTTCTAGGTCAATTGTCCAATTGACTGGGCAAAGATTGGAATCAAGGCTTGAAACTTGGTATGGATAAACTTGTAAGTCCAACATGAAGCATGAAAGTAACTTTTGGTATTTTAGGTTAAAACATCTCTGTGCAAACTCAAACCCTAATTTGGGTCAACAGTGCAAGGAGGGGTCTTGAGCAGGGCAAACCCTAACTTGATCTTGAGTTCCAAGAGTCTTGTGGTGAGAAAATGTTGATGAAATGAGAGGGAAAATTTTGGGGTACAACAGTTTCCCCTGTTCAATCTTCTTGAACCTGAAGAGTTAGATTGACAAGTTTGCCTTTCGCGTCTCGAAGGTAAAAGGAGATTGGACACTAGAGTGCCCGTAAATTTGTACTCGTCAAACAATAGGTGCGGGAATGGGCTTAAAGATGCCATTTAGAGATGTGGAATCTTGCTGGAGATGGGCTTAGAGATGCCATCTGAAGAGGTGACAGGATCTTGTCGGGGATGGGCTTAAAGATGCCATCTGGAGATTGTTTGCTGAATTATATGTCATTGGTGAGTAAGTGAGTATCAGAAAGGTATCCATGTTTGGAATATCTCTGGACAGGGGGTATGAATAAGCAATAGATTGACATCCGTGTTTGGAGAATCCGTAAACTGTTTTCTTGGAGTTGAATAAGTAATAGATCATCATCCATGTTGGGGAAGCGTCTGTAAACTGTTTTCAGAAGTCTGGAATCTGAACAAGTGATAGATTAACATCCGTGTCTGGAGAACCCGTAAACTGTTTTCAGAAGTTTTGAATCTGAACAAGCGATAGATTAACATCCGTGTTTGGAGAATCCATGAACTGTTTTCAGAAGTTTGGAATCTGTACAAGTGATAGATTAATATCCGTGTTTGGAGAATCCGTGAACTGTTTTCAGAAGTTTGGAATCTGTACAAGTGATATATTAACATCCATGTTTGGAGAATCCGTGAACTGTTTTCAGAAGTTTGGAATCTGTACAAGTGATAGATTAACATCCGTGTTTGGAGAATCCGTGAACTGTTTTCAGAAGTTTGGAATTTGTACAAGTGATAGATTAACATCCGTGTTTGGAGAATCCGTGAACTGTTTTCAGAAGTCTGGAATCTGTACAAGCGATAGATTAACATCCGTGTTTGGAGAATCCGTAAACTGTTTTCAGAAGTCTTGTTATCTGTACAAGTGATAGATTAACATCCGTGTTTGGAGAATCCGTGAACTGTTTTCAGAAGTCTAGAATTTGTACAAGTGATAGATTAACATCTGTGTTTGGAGAATTCGTGAATTGTTTTCAGAAGTTTGGAATCTGTACAAGTGATAGATTAACATCCGTGTTTGGAGAATCCGTGAACTGTTTTCAGAAGTCTAGAATCTATACAAGCGATAGATTAACATCCGTGTTTGGAGAATCCGTAAACTGTTTTCAGAAGTCTTGTTATCTGTACAAGTGATAGATTAACATCCGTGTTTGGAGAATCCGTAAACTATTTTCAGAAGTCTTGAATCTGTACAAGTGATAGATTAACATTCGTGTTTGCAGAATCCGTGAACTGTTTTCAGAAGTTTGGAATTTGTACAAGTGATAGATTAACATCCATGTTTAGAGAACCCGTAAACTGTTTTCAGAAGTCGACGCTTATTAATCTTATCCTGAAATGGGTAAAATATTAGCTTAAACACAAAATTATGTTGCATGAAATGTATGATGCAATATATATGTTATATCAATGTTTATGATATATGAATGTAATGAATGCGCATGTAAGCTGAGTAGCTGTCTTGCTGAGGATAGATGAATCCTGGATAATGAAATCTTTGACTGCTGTCGGGGAAAGTAAATCCTTGACTGCTGCAGGGGATCGAAAATCCTTTGATCGTTGAAAATGAGAAGTCCTAGGACCGCTGTTGGGGAATCAGGAGTTTGGGTTGTATGCCAATCTACTAGGGATTCCTGCCTTGAGGAGATCTTCACTGGAGAATATCTGAATACTCTGTGAGGAACTGAGAATGAGAGTCTTCATTCTGCTTGGGGAATAAAAATTCTGCGTGGAATAGCCATACTGTTGAAAAGTAGCTATCCTGTTGAAGAGTAAAACTCAGGATTCTGGAAAAAGCTTATTCCTGTCTGGAAGAAGTTCAGGTTTAGGTTGTATGCTACTTTAAGAATGAGAATCTTCATTCTGTCGGGAATATCAGGAACTCGGGTTATATGCCACTTTGAGAATGAGAGTCTTCATTCTGTCGGGAATATCAAGGGGTTGTGTGTATGCCAATCTACTGGGGAAGCCAGAATGAGAATCTTCCTTCAGGTATTGGGTCATAAGATTGGGTGTATGTCAATCTCTTGGGGTTTTAAGGATGAGAGTCTTTATTCTATTAATGGTAAGAAATTGGGAGTATATTAATCTTCTGAGGTTTCAAGGATGAGAGTCTTCATTCTTGAGAGAAACAGATTTTTAGGAGCTTCAATTGTCCGTTATTCTGTCGGTGGTTGTAACTTCCAGCAGGTGATGAAGGAAATTTTGAACGACCTTGAATTCCAACAGGTGATGAAGGAATTTTTGATGATGATCGTAACTTCCAGCAGGTGATGAAGGAAATTTTGAACGACCTTGAATTCCAGCAGGTGATGAAGGAATTTTTGATGATGATCGTAACTTCCAGCAGGTGATGAAGGAAATTTTGAACGACCATGAATTCCAGCAGGTGATGAAGGAATTTTTGACGATGATCGTAACTTCCAGCAGGTGATGAAGGAAATTTTGAACGACCTTGAATTCCAGCAGGTGATGAAGGAATTTTTGATGATGATCGTAACTTCCAGCAGGTGATGAAGGAAATTTTGAACGACCTTGAATTCCAGCAGGTGATGAAGGAATTTTTTATGATGATCGTAACTTCCAGCAGGTTATGAAGGAAATTTTGAACGACCTTGAATTCCAGCAGGTGATGAAGGAATTTTTGATGATGATCGTAACTTCTAGTAGGTGATGAAGGAAATTTTGAACAACCTTTCAACTTGAAATGTAATTTTTCTTTGGAGAATAAATCCTTGACAAATGTTGGGGAAATAAACCCATAACCGAAGCTGGGGATTGAAAATCCTTTGATTACTGGGGGTGAGAAATCCTTGCTGATTGATGATTGCTTGGGGAGCAAGATCTTCAATTGTTGAAGGATTTTAGGGCCACTGCTGGGGATTGAAAATCCTTGGTGACTTGTGGGGAATGATAATTCTGACGATCCCTACTGGGGAATTTAAAACCTGGGAGACTTATGCTGGAGAAGTGAGACTGAGAATCTTCAATCTGATAGGAAATATCTCTGTAGGGAGAATGTTCACTAATCTGGTTCCACTGGGGATTGATAGTTGGAAGTTTTAGCTTCGCTGGTGATTAACAGTTTTGGATCCACTGGGAATCTTGAAACCTAACTCTGAGGGGAATCTTGAAATTCAGCTTAGCTGGAGAAGCCAACTTTAGAAAGCATCTGCTCTGCTGAGGATTTTGAAGTTTAACTCTGTTGGGGAAGTATATTCCGGATTTTAACTTTGTTGAGGAACTTGGAGTTTAATTCCGTTGGGGACTTCTTCTGAAAGGGTATCAAGATATCTACCTATACCTTCAACCTATCAGCAATCTTATTTTCTTGATTTGTAAGCAAATGATTATATTCAAATGCATATGCCTATTTAACAAAACATTGGACGTTTCTCAAATAAAACATAAGTGTAAAAAGAAAAAGAAGACAAAGCAAATTTCTGTACTTGGAAAAGTATTTGTGTTAACTTTCTATGAGTATCTTTGTACAAAGGAGACAGACATCCTAGTAAGAGAATGTTGTCGCAAACATTTGAAAAATTTATACAAAAGACAGATGGCTATGTGTAACAATTCCATGGGATTCGCATTTTGTTATAGCCTTCACAACTCTGAATATCTTGTCCATTCACTGCTTTGTCTGCCGATGATTGGATTGATCAGAAGCTCGGAGCTTGTTGATGAAGAGATTTTTCTTTAAAGTGATCCGAAGAAACATAGTCATACGCTTCAATTCCCTAACTTTTGCCTGAATCGCCCTTTCGGGTTTTCGATCCACCGGGAAACCCTTTTTTGCCCAAGCCGCCCTTTCGGGTTTTCAACTTGCCGGGTGTACAATTTTTTTTTGTTTTATCCCTAATTTTTGCCTGAACTGCCCTTTCGGGTTTTCGGTTCACCGGGATGCCCATTTTTGCCCAAGTCGCCCTTTCGGGTTTTCAACTTGTCGGGTCGTTTTATGCGTAGTATCTTTTGACTATGCCTGTGTTCGCAGGGTGTGGCAAATCGTCGCCGTCCATGGTGGTCAAAATCATTGCACCACCAGAAAATATGCTCTTGATCACAAATGGTCCTTCGTAAGTAGGAGTCCATTTGCCCTTGGGATCACTTTGCGGCAAGATAATCCGCTTGATCACAAGATCTCCGACTTGATATACTTGACGTCTGACTTTCTTGTTGAAAGCCTTGATCATCCGTTTTTGGTACGTCTGACCATGGCAAACAGTAGTGAGTCGTTTCTCTTCGATCAAATTGAGTTGATCAAGTTGGGTCTGAATCCAATCGTCTTCACTCAAACCAGCGTCTTTCATAATCCTTAAGAAGGGATCTGAACTTCCATGGGTAGGACAGCTTCCATGCCATATACCAAAGAAAATGGGGTTTCCCCTATTGAAGCACGTGCCGTGGTACGGTATCCATGCAGAGAAAACGGTAATATCTCATGCCAGTCTTTGTAGGTAACTGTCATTTTCTGAATGATCTTCTTGATGTTTTTGTTCGCAGCTTCAACAGCACCGTTCATCTTCGGCCGATAGGGAGATGAATTGGGATGATAAATATTGAACTATCCGCATAGAGCGGTGATCATGATATTGTTCAGATTTGTACCATTGTCTGTGATGATCCTGTCGGGGACACCATACTGGCATATGAGGTTCTGCTTAATGAAGCGGGCAACCACATTTTTTGTAATAGGGGCAAAGGAAGCTGCTTCGACCCACTTGGTAAAATAGTCAATAGCGACCAAGATGAAGCGATGTTCGTTGGATGCCGTGGGCTTGATCTCTCCAATCATGTCAATGCCCCACATTGCGAATGGCCAAGGAGCTGTCAGAACGTTGAGAGGAACATGAGGAATATGTATTTTGTCGGCATAGACTTGGCATTTGTGACAAGTACGAGAATGTTGATGGAAATCAGCCTCCATGGTAGACCAGTAATAGTCTGCCCTTAGAATCTTCTTAGCCATCGTATGTCCGCTTAAGTGGGTGCCAAACGTGCCACTGTATATCTCGGTCATGATTAACTCTGCTTCAGCTTTGTCTACACATCGGAGTAAAACACAATCGTGGCTACGCTTATAAAGGATGCCATTGCTTAGGAAGAACTTGGCCGCAAATCTCCTTAAGAACTTTTTCTCATTGACGGAAGCTCCTTCGGGATATTCTCTAGTCTAGAGATACCTTTTGATTTCGTGAAACTAGGGTTGTTCCACTACTTCTTCGGTATTAATCTCATGACAATGCGCAGGTTCATCCATTCGCTCGATGGTGATTTGGGGAGCCTCGTTATCCCAGTTGAGTTTAAACATGGAAGACATTGTAGCCAGAGCATCTGCTAGCAGATTCTCTTCTCGCGGGAAATGCTCGAAAGTAATCTGCTCGAAATGAGGCAGCAATGTTAAGACATGTTCTTTGTATGGGATAAGATTAGGATGTTTGGTGTCCCACTATCCTTTGACTTGACTGATAACCAAAGCCGAGTCCCCAAATACAACCAAAGATTTGATCCCCAAGTCTATAGCAGCCTTGAGACCAAAAATGCAAGCTTCATATTCGGCCATGTTGTTGGTACAACTGAAACAAAGTCGGGCAGTGAAAGGTGTATGGCAACCTTCTGGAGAAATGAGTACCGCACTGATACCGTTTCCAAGTGCATTTGAATCACCATCAAAGTACAGGGTCCATCGGGATCCATTTTCAGGTCCGTCATACGGTCCGTCACCTACGACGTTGTCCAAAGTCATGATGTCCTCGTCCGGGAAGTCGAATCTCATGGATTGATAATCTTCGATAGCTTGATGAGCTAGATGGTCAGCTAGTACACTCCCTTTTATAGCTTTTTGGGTAGTATACTGGATGTCATATTCAGTCAGGATCATTTGCCATCTAGCGATTCTTCCAGATAAAGCAGGCTTCTCGAAGATATACTTGATCGGGTCCATTTTGGAAATCAGTAAAGTGGTATGAGTCAACATATACTGCCTTAGTCGGCGAGCAGCCCATACCAAAGCACATCATGTTTTCTCGAGCAGTGAGTAGCGAGTCTCACAGTCGGTAAACTTTTTGCTAAGGTAATAAATGGCATGCTCTTTTCGACCAGACTCGTCATGTTGGCCCAGTACGCACCCCATTGAGTTGTCCAAAACAGTCAGATACATGATCAGCGGCCTTCCTTCGACGAGTGGCATCAGAATAGGAGGTTCTAGCAAATACTCCTTGATCTTATCAAAAGCAATTTGACAATCATCGTTCCATTCAACTACCTGATCTTTCTTTAATAGTTTGAAAATTGGCTCACAGGTAGACGTCAGGTGAGAGATGAACCTGGCGATATAGTTCAAGCGTCCCAAGAATCCTCTAACCTCCTTTTCAGTATGGGGGGCAGGCATTTCTTGTATAGCTTTCACTTTTGCTGGATCAACCTCAATGCCTTTGTTGTTGATAATAAACCCCAGTAGTTTACCAGACCTAACTCCAAAAGTGCACTTACTTGGATTCAGCATGAGTTTGTATTCCTTCAACCTGGCAAACAGCTTCTGCAAATGTTCAAGGTGTTCTTCTTCTGTTTGTGATCGAGCTATCATATCGTCTACGTAAACTTCGATCTCATGATGTATCATATCATGAAACAAAGCTACCATGGCGTGTTGATAAGTTTCCCCTGCGTTCTTCAGTCCGAACGGCATCACCTTGTAGCAGAAGGTACCCCATTGTGTAACAAAGGTTGTTTTCTCCATGTCCTTGGGGGCCATTTTAATCTGGTTGTAGCCCGAGAATCCGTCCATGAAAGAAAATACTTTGTGCTGAGCCGTGTTGTCAATCAAGATGTCGATATGTGGCAGCGGAAAATCATCTTTAGGGCTAGCCCTATTCAAATCCCGGTAGTCCACACACATTCTGACCTTGCCGTCTTTTTTAGGAACGGGCACAATGTTAGCAACCCATTGTGGATAGGATGTAACAGCCAGAAAGCCCGCGTTGAATTGCTTCATTACTTCAGCTTTAATCTTCTCAGACATGTCGGGCCTCATTCGGCATACTTTTTGCTTGATCGGTGGATAGTCCTCTCTTGTAGGGAGACGGTGAACCACGATGTCTGTGTCTAACCCTGGCATGTCTTCATAAGACCAGGCGAAAATTTCAACGTGTTCATTCAACAGCTGTATTAAGCGCTCCTTGACACTTGGTTCCAGATTGGCACCCACTTTGACTTCTTTCCTGTCTTCCTCTGTTCCTAAGTTGACGGTTTCCAACAAATCTTCATGAGGTAAATAGCCCTCTCTTCTTGTTGTAGAAGTCTGGCTAGCTCTCCCGGTACTTCACAATCTTCATCATCTTCGTACTCCGCCTGATTGACCAAATCTCCAGAGTTATTGAAGGATACAACAGAATAGTCACCCATGGAATCCGGAGTGGATGGGTACCTGCATTTGTGAGTGTGGGTGTGTGTAAGGGATAGCCATCCTTAAACAAACAAAAATGCAAAAGGAAAGAAAATGAACACAATAGTTTATAAATGAAAACCGTCCAATGATTCATTAAACATGGAATATGATTATGAAGAGAATTAAAACCCTTACAAATGGACCTACATGCCCCGGGAAAGGCATGAGGTGAAAAATAGTGTGCAAATTGTTTTAGTAATTATTACAGACCAACAGGAAATGTTCGAAAGATAAATTACTGATTGATGAAAGTAATGGGAACGAAGTCTTTCGGCTCCCAGTTGTGTAGTCCTCCTTCAATGGTTGGGAAGATCCAATCTTCAACGTTACCCTCTTCCTCTTCGTCTTCTAAAGCATTGATTCCATGAGGAAAAATCTTGATGGGTGCCTTTTCAACTTTAGAGCGACGCATAGCCTTTTGCCCCGCAGCGGTAAACCCCAACCCAAACTTGTCTGTCTTGTGGGGAAAGTCAGGTAACTGTCCCCATTCCGTGCTCTTTCCCTCTTTCATTGCAGCCTTTGCGTCTTTCAGAGATGCCATCCTGGCCACCTGCTTGGGTATCTCAGCTACTGCCTTTGCTACCACAACTTCGGGAGAAACTTCCTCAAAGTGTTGAAAGGGTGTTTCGATGAATTCGCCATCCACTTCCACATACCGAAAGGAATTCAGATGACTGATCATGTACTCCTCCTCACCGTGTACGGTTATGATTTTACCCTTAACAGGGTATTTCAGCATCTGATGTAGGGAGGAAGTGACTTCCCCAACATTATGAATCCACGGCCTTCCTAGTAAGCAAGAGTATGATGGGCGGATGTCCATCACATAGAATGTGGAGTGGAACACTTCAGTGCCTACCTTGATGGGAATGTCGACCTCCCCATGCACCATCCTTTTAGACCCGTCAAAGGCCCTGACAATGATATTACTTGGTTTCAGCTCCAAGCCTTCACAATCCAACAGGTTCAGAGCTTTCTTAGGCAGCACATTTAGAGAAGAACCAGTATCGACCAAGACATGGGCGAGAGTGGTTCCTCGGCATTCAACTGACACATGCAATGCGTCATTGTGCTTTCTTCCCTTCGGAGTCAGGTCAGCATCAGAGAAACCCAGGCCGTTGTCGGCGGTAAGGCTGGCTACACAATCCTGGAATTGGTCGGCTGAGGTTTCCTGGGGCACATGGGTTGTCTTCAGAAATCTTATCAATGCTTTGGCAAGAGCCTCCAAACAAAGCAGTAGGGCCAACATGGAGATCTTCGAGGGGGTTTGCCCCAGTTTCTCTACAACATCATAATCACTCTTCTTGATTATTTTCAGAATCTCCTCCATTTCTTTTTTAGAGGTTTCGGGGATGGCCAATGGCTGAGCCCTCGTCCTGACGATCTCTTCTTGGATCCCTTTTCCTTTATCATTGGCAGCAGCAGAAGGGACTACCACAGGAGTTACAATTTCTTCAATCATTGGCGTTCTTGCAGATAGTTTTACCGGTGCAGGGGTAACCTTGGGAGCAGCTCAGGGTCCAAAGATTGCCTTTGGAGGGGGAATCTCTGGAGAGAAAATTCTTCCACTTCGGGTAATTTTTCTCGTACCGGCAATGTTTCCAATGTCGGTAGTTTCTTCGTCAGAGCTCTCTTCAGTTATCTCAATTTGTTTAACACCGTGGTAGTAGATTTATCCACCATAATTCCACAGTATTGATTTGTCAGATTTGTATGGGACAGGCCCAGGCATGGTTATCTTCAAGGGTACAATCTTCGAAGCGGATGTAATCTTAACATGCCTTTTGGAGACCTCGGAAAGATTGGAGGAAATGGTTATTATTGAAACTTCATTGATAGGAGTTGGAGTAACAGGAGTCTTTTCGAAAAGAATTTCTTGGTTGTCCATTAGGCATTGGATGCCTAACTTCAACAGTGGACAGTCGATTGGTAAGGAGGAACAAAGGTAGCAATCTTCTTTACAACCTGGGAAAATCCCAGCTTTCAGCAAATTCAGCTTGATTGTCAGTAGTGGAGTTATCAGATCATCAACAGTAGAAACAAACAGATCTTCTTAAACAGCATGGACATTGCGACCATGCTTTGGCATCGGAGCGGAGATTACATTCGACTTCTCAGGGGCGTCGAACTCAACCTCTTTAGCGTCTATCAAATCCTGAATTTTATTCTTAAGCGCCCAACAATCGTTGGTGTCATGTCCGGCGCTGTCAGAATGATAGGCACACTTTGCGTTAGGGTGATAATGTAGGGAAGTGGTATGCACATTCTTTGGCGCCTCTTTGATATTGGTGAGATTCAGCTTCAACAAATGGGGAATAACTTGTGCGGGCGTCATATTGATGCGGGTGAACTGCCGTTATGGCCGTTCTCCCCATTGTTGTTTAGGTCTGGACTGATTGTTACGAGGCTGATCATTTGACGAATTTTGAATCATCACGGCCCCTACAGTCGGCCGGCGCTCAGTTCTTCCCAATCCTTTTTGAGAGTATATAACAGCTGCTTCCTTCTTGGCTGGGAATGGTTTTTAACAGCTGTGGATGCAGAGGCATCCTTTTGAATTTTTCCGCTCTTAATACCAGCTTCCACCCGTTCGCCAGTCAGAATCAGTTCGGTAAACCCTGCAGAAGAGCTCCCGATCAAATGGTTGAAGAAAGGGCCAGATAGGGTCCCCAAGAACATATCAACTAGCTCCCTATCTGAAAGCGGTGGTTGTACTCTTCCGGCCAAATCGCGCCATTTCTGGGCGTATTCTTTGAACCCCTCATTTGAGGCCATCCCCATACTTTGTAGCTGAGTACGGGTCGGCGCCAAGTCAGCGTTATATTGATACTGGCGGTA